>CATIWR010617842.1:0-12710 GCA_949677035.1 Omphalea diandra | reverse complement strand
ATATATATATATATATATATATATATATATATATATATATATATATATATATATATATATATATATATATTTATATTTATAAAAATATTTTGAGTGGTACGAGGTAATTCATAAGATGGTGAGGCCAGCATGGAAGCAACTGGCTACTAAGAGATATACAAACATGCTTTATAAGCAGAAAGGTAAGGAACGACCAATATTTGTATCGGAGGCAGTCTAGATTTGATAACAGTAGAAGTGGGCTAAAACTTCTTTCTAAGTTATGTCAAAGTGTCAATCTAGGAAACATTTTTTTCTCTTGTGAGGACCTAATTTGAGTCTAAACTGACACATTTACAAGAGCATGCTAAAAGAATTCTATAAGAAACTTATATTATATCTTGATTATAATTGACAATTTTTGTAAAGCTTAAATTTATAGTCTTTTTTTAATAGAGGGATGAAGGTAAACCCCCTTAACAAGGTATAGTTGTTCAATAGAATCCATATGACTAATTTCGCTGATAGATCAAAGCACTATATGGATGAGCATGTCCAAAAATTGGGGTAAGTACTTAATATATGTTTGAAACTAGCAAGAAATAATTTACTAATTGGAATTATATGTTTCATTGCAAGAATGTCTTGAGGACATTATGGCTAAGGCATCTCACGATGAAGTCAAAGACTGTGTAGAACTCTACCTGGAGGAGAAAGAGCGACTCTTCTTATAAGCAGTTGAAGCTTCATCAAATAGCAGATACATGTACGAGATAAGCAAGAATAAGACATCTAGCTTATTCTTTAATGCCATAACCTTGTAGCTGCCATCAATGTATTTGATGAGAAATGCATTAGGGATCTTAAAGAAATTACCTCCCAATTGGTGTAGTAGTTACGAGAGAAAGATATTCATATTCAAATGTTGTAGACCACTATAGAGGATCCATTATGCCAGTTGGTGAAGGAGTTAACCTGTAACACCTAAAACCATGTACTGGGCCCCCTTTGTTTCACCTTTAAGCGATGTCTCTTAACAACATCCACCTTATCGTGACTCGTGAATACCTATTGCTTATGTATTTATTTTTATTACTCTCTGACTTTACTGGACTTTGAGACATGAGGATTTGTACATTTATTGTTTTTATAGTTCAACTTAATAATCGTGTTGTACATTATGTTTTTCACTAAAATATTAGTTATATTCAGTTATTTATAATTTTTAATTTATTTTAGATTGTATTTAATAATAATAATATAAATAAATATAATATTAATAGTATAAATTATTTTAAAAATTTTCAATTGAAAATTTGTTTAAAAAAATATAATATCATTTTAGTTATCACAAACTAAATGATTTCTAATGTGGTAGTTAAATCACTTCACATAATCGCTAAAATAAAATCACATAAAGTTGTTGCTAAATAGTCTTTAATTAAAGCCAACTAGCTACCAACGGGCAACCACATTTTACAATCACTAATTTATTGATAAAAAAAAGGTGATAGCTTAGTGATTTGCTATGGTCTTCCATAATCAATATTGACAAAATAGCGACATCAAATGTAATGGATATTTAAAAACCATAATAAATGGTTGTCACTTTAGCAACCACATTAAATTTTGGTCGTTATTTGATTCTGCAATTAACATTTTAGTGACCACATGAAGTGATCATTAAGTGGTTGTTATTCACATTTAGCGATCACTTATTGACCACTTCACGTGGTTGCTAAAGGCCGATTTTTTTTTTATAATAAAGATCATCAATTATTTCTTAATTTCTTAAGAAAGTGGGATTAGACTCATTAAATATAATATAAATTGACTTGTTAATGATTAGATTTCCATTATTAAAGACTATGTAATCTATATTTAGAGTAGTCTAAGGAAATTCTATTATTAAAACTTGGCGTCAAATTTAACTAAGTTATTTTTAGTATTTAAGATGAAATAACTGCCCACAAAGGCTCAAAATATGCAAATCTATATTCTCTTTTATTCTATAGCTCATAAGGAATTTGGAAAAAAAAAATGATCTCATCATAAATCTATTTAAAATATAATAATAAGTATTTATAGTTCTCGCCTTACAATATTTTTATAAATTATAATAATTAAGCATAATTCTTACCATTTTTATAGAATTTTATTTTTCTTTATTTTACAACAGTATTTTATTGATGGGTTGTAAAAGTAGAAAAATTGTAAAAATGTCATTTTCCTTATAAAATATTTAAACATTTCATTTCCAAATTTGTTTTATCTTGATTAGTTTAATCAAAATGTTTGAGATTTTGATATATTTTCATTTTGAACATGTTTTATAAAAATTTTATAAACATCAAAAATAAAATCAATGAGGAAAAAAGAAAATTCAAGTGAGCATAAAATAATTATTTACTATGACAAATGCATAATACATGTCATCCATACTAACTACTCTAGCAAAATCAAATAAATCTATTAGACTAGATTGGTCAAACCTAAGTCAAAGATCTCTTTTGATCTTGACAATGAAAATTGATAAGTTCTAACATCTTGTTAAGTGTTGTTTTTGTTGTTTTTAAGACAGGTTTACATTGGAAGTTGGATGGAATTCTAAATCTCAAACATTGAGCAAGACATACCAATTCGCGATCAAGAACCTAAAAATTACGACTGCGACCTTGCAACAAAAATGGATGAACTTGAACCAGATAAATTCGGGAGCAAATCGCAACCGCAACCTTACCAAGAAAGACATGATTGTCATACAGTTTGATTCATCGTGACTTTCGTGTTCCCAATCGCGACAGCAACTTTTGTAGTTGTATGGAAGGAACCAAGTCCGCAACCAAAACTTGTCAGGTGTCCAAGATAACCGTTGATATATCAAAATTTGTAAACGTGAAAAAGCTATCGAGACCATGACCAATTGAAGCATTTTTGTTCCTTACCAAAGAGAAGGATTTGCAGTCACTGTTGCTTCCAAGAAGAACCTTAATTGTGACCATGATTTTTGGTTAATTGAACGAACACGATGACTATGTTTCTTGGAAGACCAATAACAGCACGCGACGTGGACTAGCCATTATATACAAACGGGGTTCTTCATTACGATTTTAGTGTTTCTAGTGCAAAATGAAAATTTGCGACTGTGAAATGCCAATCACGACAGCGAAACTAGTCTGACAGGCATTTAATGTAAAATCTGTCTAGTTTATCTTAGAGATTTAGACTTGGTTTCTCTATAACATTTTTTTAGTGGTTATTGCCTATAAATACTCTACCAAACATATGTGAATGCAAGAGAATATCATTGAATATAGTCAAACTCTTGCAATTCTTTATATGTGAGTTAATATTATTGGGTGTGAGCATTAAACACCATTGTAATTGGGTTTGAGAGTTAGTCTAGTTGTCAAAACTCTTGTATTAGGTTAAGTGTGAACCTTTGAGAAAACACTTGAGTGAGGTTTTTGTGTGAGCCTTAAAACACAAGTTGTAAAGTTATGTGTGAGTCATTAAAACACAGTGTACAAGTTTGGTGTGATCTTGGAACCACCATTTAGAGTTAGTAGAATACTCAATTGTGAAAAATTGGGGAGTGAATATAGGGTTCATTAATATCTAAACCACTTTAAAAACATTGTGTTAATTCCTTCTCCTTCTCCTTCAATCTCCCAAAATCATTATTTTCCCTCCCAAATTCATTATTTTCCCTCTAAATTTTTAAATTTTCACCAATTCAACCCCTTTCTTGATATTAAAGGACTGACAAAATTCATATACAATAATTAGATAGATCTAGTTGTAGATATTTTATTCTTGGATTTGAATGAAGATTTGACTTACTTTTTTAACATGCATCACAAATCTTGCCGTCGGGGAATCTAAATCTTGAAAAATCCACTTATAAGCTCTTCTTTCTTCAAGGTTTTAATTAAGTCAAGGTTTGCACGTTCCAATCTTTTATGTTAAGTTCCAACTTTTATCAACTAAGACAATAAAATGCTTGACATTTTTTTTTTTTTTTGAGAAAAAAAAACTTCGCATTCTTGTTAGTTATAAAATTTAAATAAATCATACAAATATTCTCCACTTTTATTAATAAAAAATAATTTATAATCACTCATTATTGATATATAAAATGCGTAAGGCTCAAATATAACTTTTAAGTCTTGTCACATAATTAATTAACACTTAAAACGTTTTGTATAAAACCAACAAATAAAATCTTATCAACAATAGGTCAGTGATTCGCACTTTTACTTATACCGATGATGTTTTCTTAGCAACTCCTACAGTGAAATATGCTTTTTGCCTCGTATGTTTCGAGGGCCACAACAAAGCATACTTCTAATCGAGTCATTTGTCGCCAGTTATCCTTCGAAAGCTCGAGCTGGAACCATCTTGGACATCCCAGGACTTTCCATTTTCCTTTACTGTGGCCAAGGGTTTGTATCCATAGTGATTCGGTTCTTTGTTTAATTGCCAGACACCGCATGAAACAAATTTAAAGGTTAGCAAACCAATGAACTCTGAAAGTACAGGAGTCCCATCATCAAACAATTATCTTTGCCTCTGCATTGTCAATTACAAAAGATGCTCAACGGCAGCATTTTTTGGAAGTTTATCTTCAATAAAAACATTTCTATCCTCCTTGATTGCAATGCTCTAGTTATGCAACTTTAACACCGGGAGCTCAAAAGAGAACTGCCAAAAAATATAGGAAATGCATTCCTTAACACTCCCTCCCCGCTCCGCCCCCCACCCCCTTTTCGTTTTAACCGGTCATTTTAAAGACTTGCACTAAGTTTCAATCACTGTCCTTCTAAAGGTTGGGTCAATTCCTTTCGTTTCTCTCACCCATAAATATACACATGTAGAAGGAATTAAAGTTTCATAGAACCATTCATATGGTCAGATATAAGAGTACAAGCCCGCATATCTAAACCTTTGTAAGAGTAACAACTCACAAGGACATGAGTGCACGAAGATCATCTACACTAACCTCACAGGCTTTTATTCCCCGCCTTCCAAAAGCTTCCCTTGCCAGTTTCTTCTTCCTTTCCTGCATGGCTAATATCCTTTCCTCAATGCTATTTCGAGCAATCAACCTCACAATTGTTACATCCTTCTTTTGTCCAATTCGGTGGACACGGTCCATAGCCTGTTCCTCAACTGCTGGGTTCCACCATGGCTCCAACAAATAGACTTTAGAAGCAACAGCAAGGTTTATACCAGCACCTGAAGCCTTAAGACTTGCGAGAAGAACAGTGGGTCCATCAGGTCCAGGCACTCCAAATTCTTTTATCACTTGAGCCCTCTTTTTGGCATTCATTGATCCATCTAAGCGCAATATCTTGAAACCAGCTGCTTTTAGAGGCTCTTCAAGTAATACTAACATCTTCTGGAACTGTGAGAATATTACCGACTTCACAGTTGGATCTTTAATTCTCTCTGCTATGAGGAGTCTTAAGAGAGCTGAGACCTTGGAAGATGCAGTCCGTGAAGATATTTCACTGTTTTTAGAGTGAGAAGATTCGGGAGGTGCTGTGAACAGGTCAGACATCGATAGAGAACGTCGACAAAGTGGGCAGCAGGGCGTCATCCGATGTAGGGTTTTTAAGATGCAGGGCCTGCAAAAGATGTGAGCACAACGTGTAATTACAGTATCAGTAGGTGGAGAAATGCAGATTGGACAGTCAAAATCTTCAACATCTTGTAGCACAGCAACCATCTTCTCAAGCAACTCAGGGTTATTGGAAACATCTGTTCAGAATCAATTCTCTAAATGGTTAGTGAAGGTAAAACTATAATCACAGAATACAGAAACAATCGACTCCTTTTTGGAAAAGCAAATAGTTAAAAAGAGATATCCATAAGTGATGATTCCTTAACCAGTCATGCTTTAAGCACCTCTTATTGTATATAACTGTAACCACATTTATAAACAGTCCAACTTGATGAGACTCCTGCATTTGTGGCCTTTTTGAAGTTTTAGATGTATGCAAACCCCTTGCCTCTTACATGGTTTTAATAAACTCTTACTATTGCACCAAGATTCGCCTGCATGAATCGTGGTTGACAACAATAATGAACTGAACATATTGAATTGATTAATATAATTACATAATTAAATGATAGTTGTTAAAATCATACTTGAAATAGATACCATTTTCACCTAAATTCAAGAACCAGAGTTTGGATTCCCGATATAACAAACAAAAACAATAAGATGTTATGACAGGAATTGTAGTGTTTTTCCATCTCTAAAGCAAACCAAACATGGTCTCAAGGAGAACAGATTCAAGGATGTGGTCACACCACTCATGCCTCCATGCAACATGCTACCATCTCATCTTCAAACTATGCCAGAACTTAAATTGGGTGAAATGATATAAATACACCATCAATGAAATGCAATATCCAAATAAAAGGAGCATTAGACAATAAAACAATTAGAAATTCAAGGATGTAAAGTGAAAGGAGCTACAAATTATTCTAAACTGAATGACTGATAAAACTAAATCAAGATTAATGTCAACTGGACTAGCTTCGCAGCCAAAAGTCCAAGAGAAGTAAATCTAGGAAAAGATTCACCTTCCTAATAATATAGGACAAATTGCCAGAAAATTCATGCAAATAAATTCCAATAAACAGAATGAAGGAAAGCATGTAATTTAAAAGTTTCCAATACCTTCAACATTGTTAGAAGGGAGTAGTGATCTCAGGTCTGAAGGACACAATGCCAGATCATTACATATCTGGCGAAGCCGTAAAATTATGCAGAGCACAGTTGAATAGTTGCGTGTTAAACTACCAGCATTGATAAAGCCCTTGAAAATATCGTTGGCTTCCCCTTCCATCTGGTCATACAGTTCACGCTCTTCACCAGAAAGTTCAATGTAACATGTCTCCACAGTTTTAGAAGGTAATCCCACTAAACCCTTGTCTTTTGTTCTCCGCAAAGAAATTACTGCCATTAAAACCTAGAATCATAGAAAATTGTGACACAAGTTATAATAAAGCTAAAATTCAAGACCAAAAAAAAATCATCAATCGCATCTCTTCTACAAAATGTCATTAATTCAAAGAGCATTAGTATCTGATTTCCAATTGCGGGATATTGGTTTCATGAAAGGAAGGGCACAAAGAAGAGTCAACCCTTACCTTGGTTTGGATAGGAGGTAGTAAGGGAAAAACATAAGAATTAAAAAAACGACCACGGGCAGATTAATATATGCCAAATTCATTTTTCCCACACCAAAAATTGGCAGAATGATCATCAGAATGATTTAAATAAACATTCACTCTGCGACTTTGAAGACATTTCTTTTCTATTGGTTAATGAAACAAGTATAGCTATTTCGACAATAAGAATAATTTCTGGTTTTATATTTTCCATTATGAAAATTAAGAAAAAAAAATGACCATTATTGTTTCTGCTCTCCATTCCTTTTTACTATATTTAGGATTTTCGTATAGAGATTAGATACATTAATAACACCATCCTTTCTTTTCTTTAGGATTTTCGTATAGGGATTAGATACATTAATTAATAACACCATCCTTTCTTTTCTTTTCCTAGTATGTGCTTTGAGATATGTCTTTGCAAATTTTTTTAAGATATTCCCCTCTAATCTGCAGCCTGTTCTGCAGGATATAGTTTAACTGCCTGGGAAAAAAAGATGCTTATCATATTACACGCACAGATCATAATATTTAATTTTGAATTAATGTGTATTTCATATATTTATTGGTCATGCTTCAAATAACAATTGCAATGTCATGATGTTAGATTGTCACAGCCCAAACCCTATACCAGGTTCTCTTAGGCATCATTATTCTTTTAAACTAGGAAAAAGACTCAAAGTCATATTAAAAAATGAAGTGCTCAAACAGTCATATTAATGCTTCTAATGCCTTAGTTAACCAGTCATTGAAAAGAAAATATTTTTATGACGATGATTCACATTAGTTTATAAAATTAGTTATAATAGTCTTTTAATTTGAATATAAAATTTAAATAATAAATTCAAAAATTAACAAATAATTATTTTAATTATTTTGATAAATAGATTGGCCTTTCTATTTTTAAACCAATTTAAAAAGAAACACATGGTCCTACTTAACATGTGAAAGAGCTAAATCAGAGATTTCACTTTTATTCAACCTCTCTGTCAGTATGCCTCGTAACAGGTACACAATCCCCCACCCTTTTTCCTATGTCTCTAACTCTCAGCCCTAATTGTCAAGATGTCTTCTTTATCTTCTTTTGCATGAGAGAGATGGAATTCTGCCCTACTAAATTGTGAAATTGCCATAACACTATATCAGTACTCTCTGTATGGTTCATATCAGCAACAACAGATTGAATTGCTAATATTTGCAATGCATTTCTGAAATACCCCATATCACACTAATCCCATTGACTTGAAGAAAGTAAGTTCCAGTAAGCATAATTGAGAGAGATAGTAGGGAGAACCAAAATAACTAATTGGTAAAGTTCTCAGCAACTTGCTATAAGTTCTCAACATTTTTTCCCTAGGGTTGCTTTGCTCCAAAATAAGTTGAATTAAATCCAAAACAATATGGCTAATTAAATTACTATTCTCAGATATTCATTTTCATAGAATTAAAGTAATCCTATTTTTTACCTTCTTTATCCCGAAAATTATTTGAAAAAATCTGCTTTTCTAGAAAATACCATACAGAGTTTGTGTATAAAAGAAGTATGCTTCTAGATCTAGTCTAGCAACCCTGTCACCAAATATCAGAAAGCAGCTTCAAAGATTAGTTGCTTTTATAGATCAACCAAATAACAGAGAAAACTAAAGAGCATCGTCCCAGATTGTCTTTATCATTCAGGAATATGAGCTACTTAACATGTTCTCCTAAAATTTCTCAATTTTAAGTAGTCGCTCAAATGCAACATTAACACATTCCTGCTGACAGCGGGTCCTTCAGTGTTTGAACAAATCTGTTACTCCCTAGAAAAACAACTGTCCCTCTAGGGCTAAGAACAGCAAAGAAATGTCTAACTATGTGCTTAACCAGTTAAATGAGTATGAGAGCAAGAAAATTACTCAACATAGTAATCCATTTGCTGCATAGAGAAATCCTCAAGGAAACATCAATATATATGAGCATGAATAACAGGGCATGAATATTTCAAAATATATGAAAAAAAAAAAAAAAATAGCAATATGACATTACTTGCAGTCGTGAGAGCCCTTTCTTGTCCCCCTGAGCAAGTGGGCGTTGTACTAGTCTTTGCCAATAGGTCTTGATTGAAAATGGCTCAAACCGCAAAAATGCCATCAAGGAAAACAAATCAAAGGAAGCATTTTGTATGGGTGTTCCTGTAACAACCCATCTCCGCTTAGCCTTCAAATTAGTAACTGCTTGACTTTGTTGTGCATTTGCATTCTTAATGACATGTGCCTCATCTAAAATGACTCTCCACCACTCAATCATCTTCACAGGGGAATCTTCCCAAGAGTCTTCACTAGCCAAAGTACTATATGTTGTCAACACTATATCTTGCTTCTTGAGCTCCTCAGCTTCTTTTGTCCTTTCTCCATAATACATGTATACCTTAAATGATCCAGGTTGGGTGTGCTCTTCTAGCTGTGTTACCCATGTTGAAAATACAGCAGGAGGGCACACAATTAATGTCGTCTTCATTCCCAAAACACTAAAAGACTTGTCAGTAACACCCACAGACTTCCCTTCAACGTTACAATCTAAAAGAATGTCTTCAGTCTTATGTTTTTTACGCCCAACAGTCCCTTTAGCAGTCACCCTGCCCCTCTTACCCTTCTTACCACACAAAAAAATGGATCCTTCATTCACCTGACATGTCTGTTCAGTGACATTGCCTCTATGAACTTTATCAAAAGCAATCAAAGAGAGTAAAGTTAAAGTCTTTCCTAATCCCATATCATCTGCAAAAATCCCACCGCGCAATGGGTCTGGCCTCTTATCAGTATGATAATTCGTCAAAACATTTACATATTCCCCATCTTTTTCCTCCCAGAAGGGCGGTAACTCACCAGAATTCTCTCTATTCATTAACCACCATAAACCCTTCTTTTGGTGTACAAAAAGGTCAGATTTAATCACTTGTTTAGGAGGCTCCAAAGTCCCAATTTTCCCTTTCTTATTCACATTGTCATTCACTAACTTAAAGATTTCATCCAAACTTTTAAACCCACTTTTCTTGTTCTTTTCTTTAACCACCATAGCATCCGATAACCCAAAACTTGCATCCATTTCCGATATTAAAACCAACCCACCACGCGAAATTTCAGATTTTACACTAGCAAAATCCTCAAACCTCGCAAAAATATGAATTTGAACGGGAATTCTAAACTTATTACCACTACTACGGGAATTGGCCACAATACCTTCAACAGTAATCTTGTGGGAATCGATCAAAGGAGATAGTACAGCAGCAACTGACCTTTCAATGTGGCCCACTTGAACAGATCTTGTATTGAGGACTTTAATAGCGTTCTGATCATAAACATTTAAAGGTTCGCGGACCAAACCCACCAATTCACGGCCGGTGATGGTGCCAGAGTAGTATCGGATACCTACTATGTTGGCTATAACGAAGCCGACCATGTAGGTTTCCGTGAAGGATTGAGAGGAGCAGTCTTGCCAATCGTCGAGAGACATGTAAAGGGCAACTGGGTCTTCTTCTTCGAATTCCATGGCAGAGAAGGTAGTGTGGTCGGTTGGCGGTGGGGTTAGAGAGGCTTTTGGGTTTGGAAAATGGACATTTTTATTTAGAATTTCATTAGTGACAGCGTTTGAAATGGGACTGGAAAGGGCGGGTGTGGCAAGAGAGACAGAGACGGAGGGAGACGCTTCTAATACCCTTCTAATATATAATTCAGTGCAAATATGTAAATTAGTGCCTAAAAATTTTTGAGCCGGTGCAAACACCCCAATTGATTTTGCTGCTGTGAAAGGGTTGGGAAGGGTTTTCCAAACCCTTCAAACCATTCCACTTCACTCTAAATTCTTCAATCAAAACACCAAATTTTTTTTCAAATCAATCCATTACATTTCTTTCCATCACAAACCACCCAACCAAACACGCTGTTAGTAATTTTTATGAGTGGGTAACTCTTGGATAAAGTTATCGTGTGTCCTCACATGAGATTTCACTTCACGGCTTCATGTTTTCTCGAGAGGACAATAATTAATTAATTAACAGAACAAAAGTCTCCTGCGATGGCTAAAAAAATAAAAAATCTGATGCACTTTGCAATTTTAATCAACTAGGTTATATTTATATTTTTATTTAAATTGTAATAAAATTTTAATATATTATTAAATTGCTGATTTGTAATTGTTGACAAATATTTTTAATGAAAATGAATAGATAATTTGACTATGATAATGTGTTATTTAGTTTCCTTTTAATAATAGAATAATAAATTATGAAATGCTTAAACATTAATGAAATAATTGTAATATATTTACATGAATTTTAAAATTAATAAATATAAAATTAAAGTTAATATTTTAAATTTAAATGATTTTTTATTATGCTTTATTAAAAATATATATTGTAGCTTTTGATACAATAATTTTAAAAAAGATAAAAAAGAAAGAGAACTTGCAAAATCATATTAAATTGATGCAATAATGGTAGAATTACTCAGTTATTTTTTCATCCACTATTATTGTGACCATCACAAAATCACATTTACTAACTTATATATTCTAACCAAAACAAAACTTGAGAAAAATGACCATACATTTCCACTTAATGCATGGAACTCTAAGTAATTTATTATTGCTAATGCTAAAATGAGGAAGACAAATGAGAAATTAAATATTAAACTAAGAAATTTAAGGACCATTACTAAAAACATCACTTATTCAACTTTATTAAAAAAGACTGCTATAATCAACATAATAAAAAGACTGCTATAATCAACATAATAAAATATCTTATCACAGCGGATCATGATTTGTTACTGACATTGAGAACTTTTTTTTTTTTTTTTCCCTTTTCATTCTTTAATCAGCTATCACTTGATTAATTATTCCAACTAGTCTTCATTATTTTATCTCTTAAATTCACGATGACAATGCAGCTCCACAAAGATGCAAAAGTACATCTATTCATATTCAGTCACAACGAAAACTGCCATAAAAAATTAAAAAAAAAAAAACATAAACAATAGACCATTATGAATATCCAATACACTAATAATTGGAAAACATACTATTGATGAAATTTTTACCTAATCAAACACGAAACATATATTTTAATAAAACACAATAAAAATCATTTAAATTTAAAAATATTAACTTCAATTTCATATTCGTTAATTTTAAAAATTCATGTACATGTATTGTAGTCATTTTGTTAATTTTTAAACATTTCATAATTTATTGTTATTGTTAGCATAGTTGACATGTTATTTGTTTCCATAACTGTATATATCTTTGTAATTATGGTGTATATATTTCTTTAACACGTCTTTAGGGATATATAGCAGATTTTTAGAGATATATAGCAGATCTTTAGGGATATATAGCAGAATCTTTAGGGATATATAGCAGAATCTTTAGGGATATATAGCAGATTCTTAGAGATATATAGCAGATCTTTAGGGATATATTGTAATTATGATATATTTAAAGATATATTGTAATTATGATATATATATTTTTGTAGCAGATTTTTAGGGATATTATAGCAGATCTTTAAG
>CATIWR010617806.1:0-12821 GCA_949677035.1 Omphalea diandra | reverse complement strand
TTTTGGTATTACTTTACAAAATCAATAATAATTTCATATTGAGATTGATAATGATGTAAGTAATAAATAAAATTTATCTTATTTTTTAAAATAATAAAAGATATTTTATATATAATGAGTGTCTAAAAAGAAACTTATACACAAATCCACTGTTATAGTAACAAACATTAATTATTAATGTGCGTACAATTCTTGATTAAATGATCCTCATCAAGAACCTACATTCACTAAAGATAGATCAAGTAAGTAAAGGAAGTTAATTTCATGTTAGGTTTACCAATCTAGTTATAGTAACATCATTTATCAGTGTATAAATTTTTTTTTATAATAATAGGTTTTAAAGTAAATGATACCTATAAATTAAATCAATTTAAATATATAATTTATCATATTTTTTTCATATTAAAAATATGTTGAATAACATATTATTCATCAAATTTTTTTTTATTTTTTTCAAAAAATTATAGAAGTTCTATCAAAATAAATGATACCTATTAATTGCGATACAAATTGTCGCTGATTTTCTTTTCAATGTTATCCTAGCTATAAAAATTTAGATTAATAAAAAAATATTTTGGTCTATTAAAATTTAATTGAATTTAGTTAAACTTATTTAAATTTAAATTAAATTATTATTAACCTAATAAATTATTTGATTTATTTCAATTTAATCACAACATTCAAATTAAAATTAATTAAATTATTTTTAAACTCATTAACCCAGGAGCCACATATATAGCTAACAAGAAAAGCTATGTGTCATAAATAATACATCAAGAGCTAATAGAAAGATGCCAAGGAGCTGAATTATGAGATTTTCTTGATAAAGAAAGTTTGAGATAAATTTTATTTATCTCTTACTTTTTTTTATCAAGTCAAAGACTTCTCTCTCAAGATCTAGCTTTCCCACCTATTCAAGATATTTGAGAAAAAGCCTTTAGACTCTACAAAACTTTTTTAAGCCTTTAAAATTATCAAATCTTTAAAACTTTTAAATATCTAAATCTTCAAGTTTCTTCAAAACTTTCAAGTCTCTAAATCTTCAAGTTTCACAAGATGAGAATCCATTTTTAATTCAAGCTATAGCACCCTCAAATCGTATTTGTTGTTCTTCCATATAATTAAACAAGGGGTTCTATTTGTTATTCAAGATATTTCTAACCCTTAAATCTCATTTTTATTTGAAAAATTGAATAAGAGGATAAACTTTTTTGTAATTATAAAATTTATTTCAATCTTTTTAAATTTGATAATTCGTGTTTTCTTATAGTAATTATCAAGCATAAAATTTTCATGTATAGCTACTAAAATTCAAAAATATTACTGCACTGCTATAATAGATATTGAAATTTATGACAAACTATATCTTTGAAATTTATTTCATTTATGCGTATCATCTACTATAAACTTTATTATTATTCCTAAAAAGTAAGCTTATATATTGGAAAATTATGTTACATTAGTTATATTACCTTGCTAATCATATTAATTTGATTCATCTTAAATGGGTGAAAGCTCTTGATGAAGATTGTTTAGTTATTATATACGTAAATTATTTGCAATAATCAATGCTTATTATTTCTAATATTGTAAGAAATCATCACACATAAATAAGTTTATTCTATTTTTTCGCTATAATTAAAAGTTATGGTAATTATATTGACTAATTATATTATCAATTTTTATATGACATTGGTACTGATACTCTTCTACATATTATTAAGATTGAGTCAAGGTTACTGCAAATTTTATGATAATTACTACAATTTGATGTATGATAAATTATCCTTAAAATTTGTTATATTATTATTAATTCCTAAAAAAAATAAGCTAATAAATTGATCAAATCATTACTGCAATTTATTGCTACCATCACATATGATATGTGACAATTATCTACAAGTGTATAATGTTAATTGTAGTACAAATAATTTATCAAGGTCAATTTACAAGGACAACACTTATTATTATTTAATTAATTTTTATTAGTCCGTAGAAATAATGAAAATGAAGGTGATAATGAAAATAAAATGAAATTAACAAAAACTAAATTAATTAAAGGGAAATCAGATGTCTGAAGCACTAGAGCTCGGGGTTTCACCTAGTGAGAAATAGCTAATGATTATCAATGTCCAACCTTAGTCTTGGATGCAATTGTTTATAAAGCATCTTAATGATTTATCGAGTCACTAAGTTCTATGTAATCAATAAACAACTAATTGTCAAAAGTTGTTTCCTTAATTAGATCCATTAAGCCACAATTAACACACCACGAAAATTTAGATATATCTCTTTACCTAAAGGTTTGTGTTTAATCTTCTATGTCTAAGTTTATATTTCATCCGTCAGTTAGTCACATAAACCCTAAGATGAAAATTATATGGTGATCAGTCATACAATTTACAATCGACACAAGAAGATCAAATCAAGAATTATGAAGAAGAAAAATAGAAATTAAGTATTGATATCAAAAACAATCTCACTAAATTACACTGCTCACTCTAGTTGAGGGGTTAATTTTCCATGAACAAAATAAAACTAAATATCAAGTTTAATCTCATAGAAGTCTAGAGAAATCATAAAATATCCTAAAAAATTGATTCAAATATAACATGTTCATCGTGAATGCATGATATATTTCATAATTATAATATATTTCATTATTACAAGACAAATCTTTGAATGTTAGTGTAAATTGGCATACAGTTTGGTGCATATTTAAGCATTATAATACTCATGCAATAAAATATTATTTCACTCATTCTAACTAAACTTGAACGATATATGAAAAGAATAAGCTGTCAAAGCAAAGCAAAAAGACATTGTTTATTATCATTTGCACTTTTTATTGATTATATTCCAATTTTTCTGGATGATAATAAGAACAATATTTTGTATTTATATCACAAGTGGTTTGCTGTTACTATCATATTCACTGTGAATACATGACATATTTCATAATTGCAACATAAATTTTGAATTTTAATATAAATGGAATATAGTTTGATGTATATTTAGGCATTGTAATGCTCACACAATAAAGCATCCTTTCATACTTTCTAAATAAAATTGGACTGTATATAAAAGAATAAATGATCATATCAAAGAAAAATATCATCATTGATTAGAATTAGCACTTTTATTGACTACAAAGTAACTTCTCTAGATTGTGTCATTTTAATTATAGTCAAGTAATTATAGAATAATGTTTTATACTTACCTCACAATAGTTTATCTATTATCACACTTTTATCAAAAATCCATAACATATTATATAATTGTAGTGTGAATATTTAAATTTTAATATAAATTGAATATAGTCTGATATATATTTAGTTATTATAATACTTACACAATGAACATACTTGAGGCAAAAATTCATCATATGATGAATTCTGATCTTGTAATTCTAAAAGAAATAATTACCCTCAATAATGATTATGTCATAAGACTTTATCAAGTGCAATACACATTATAAATTATACAATTAAAGTGCAATTTTTAATTTATAATATATCTATTTAATTTATCGGTAATTTAGAATATGTGTCATCATATCTAAATTTTTAAATAACTTTCTAAATAAGATTAATAAAAGACAACCATCATATCTAAATAAAAGAAAATAACAAAATCACTTCCTACTTTTGCTATCGATCCACTGCACATTATTTTAACTCATTATATTATAATAAGTCAAATTAGTTAATTAAATATTGAGTTTTATGTGACATAAATATTTCCCTTATTTGCATTTGAAATGTGGACTTGTATTGTGCAAATTTTTAGAAGTTATTATTAAATTTATAAGATTTTTTAATTTAATTAGAACTAAATTAATTTTTATTGAAAAAAATAAAAATTATTTTGAAATATATATATATATATATATATTGCTTTTTGATACAAAAGTAGTGTACCAATGGAGTAGAGGGAACGGGACCCATGCCAAAGAAAAAAAGTTTTTTGATCGACTCTTGTTGTGAAAGATTGCATGGTACGGAATTGCAATACCTGTATTTTCAAAATTGGATTAGTCTATCTTTAATAGGTTTTATACCGTTGAATTTTTTAATCAATGGTACCATTTTTGACACGTTCAATGACTTCTCTGGCAAATGTTTAATGACTAAACAGGTAAAGTTTTAGCGAGATTAAGTCATTTATATGTTAGCCAATCTCATTTTTTGAAGCTAACATCCATGAGAATATTTTGAAACTTAAAATACCAAATTTGACCCTGTGTATTGGTCGAAATCTTCTCCAATGAGAGCTCTTACCACACTTCTAGCAAGAAATATTATTTTATAGATTTCGAAGGCATCCGATCTCCATCCAAGATATAGTTAGTGGCAATGAAAGTTTATTTTTCAAGCTTTTATTTGACTATTTATGGGTCTTTTAATTTAATTTGTAGCTTCTATGATGATAAAAAAATTTTCTATAATTTTTTATTTGAAAGCCGATATTGGGCAAACGAAGAAGAGTTAGGCTTTACCACCATCATCAATAGGCTCATAATATCAAGATGAATTTTTAATAATATAGTTTAGTGGCCCAGTTGATGGTCGTTTTTGGGGCGGTTGATGAAGTTTTTCTTTAAATACTTTGTACATAAATACCTAAGAATAAATGACAAATTTATATTGTCCAACTTTTTTTTTTTTCAAAAATATAGATACACGTGTTAGTTTTCTCAAATTATACTCTTCTAGTCCTTGCGATGCAATCAATGAAGTTTAATGATTGCACTAAATTATTGACTTTTTTTTTTTTACTTTGTCACTACAGTTGCATTCGCAGTAGTGCCCATAAGAGAAACATCAAATTCATTACCCATTGAACATGCCTCACTTTTGTTCAGTATCTCCCTTTTGCTAGCATCAACCACAATCTCGTGCTTATTGTTATCCATGCAAACATGACCACGTAACCCATCTATATATCCATTTCACTTTCCTTATTGCCCACCACGTGATCCAAGATTTCATGCATTAATTCCAAATTATTTCCTCTAACATTAGTGCAATAATGTGTTTTGATATATTGTTTATTCTTGACTTATTTGGGCGTTATATTAGGTTATAACATGTTTATACTGATTTTATACCTATTTTTAAATTGTGTTAATTTTATTTCAGTTTGAATATTAATATTAAAAATTACATGACACAATTATTGTTAGGTTTGTATTAGGTTTATAACAGATTTATACTAATTTTATATCAGTTTTCACTATCTTAAGAAATAAAATAATATTGGCACAAAAATTAAATCCGTTTATCTCAAGTTTATTAAATATGAAAGTTTATTTTGTTTGAATTAAATTTATTTTAAATTAAATTTATTTCAGTAAACAAACATTCGTTTATATAGTGGTTGACAATATGTTTACGAGTGATTTATAACATGTTTATAACTAGTTTGTAAGTTGTTGATAGCATTTTTATAACTGATTTATAAACAATTAATAATATATTTATAAGTGGTTGACATCATATTTATAAGTGGTTAAAAATAGGATTATAACTGATTTACAATATATTTATAATTGGCTTATATAAGTATCGATCAAAATAGAAGAAGAACAATTAAAATGCAAACATCTTCAAATTTCAATAACATAATTTTCTCTCTTTCTATGACTAATTTTTATCTCAAAGCGGACATTTATTTATAAGTGGTTGATAATAAGTTTATTAAAATGCAAACATATCTTTAACCTTCAATAACACGATGTAAAATTATAAAAATTTGAATCAAATTAATATAAAATATATGTAGTTTTAACAAAATTAAATAGAATCAAATTTTAATTTTATAAATTTAGTTTAGTTTAATTTGCGAATATATAATTTTATAAATTTTTATTCAATTTAAATCTGGAAAATATGATATAAAAATTGAATAATATAATAATAATAATAATAATAATAATACTATATTAATTATTAATTAAAAATAATATTAATAAATATTAATATATATATATAATATTAAATATTAATATTCTTTTAATTGAAAATATATAATATTAATATTCTATTTTTAATTTTATATATATATATATATATATATATATATATACACACACACACACACACGTTGCTATAGGGTACATGAAATCAAATGGCGTCGTTAATTATTTATTTATTTTAAGATTCCTTTCGTGAAATAAAAATGGGTTGATAGCAGTGCAAGGATGGAAAATAGACCACGTGGCTTCCTCTCCTCTGCTATAGGGTACACGTTGCTAACTGAAGTCTCTTCTGCACCCGCAAAAATACAAAAAAATAAGAATGAAAAGTACAAAATGCAGTATTGTAAAAATGAGAAAATTGATGCGCTATATTGTCTTTTAAAAATACGATGAGTATAAAAATTATTTAAAAAACAGTGAATAGTGTATTTTTCCTCTTCTTTAAAAGATTATATATATTATCTTAAAATTTTTGGGATATAATATAAGGTCAATTTTATATAGATAATACCAACTTTAAATATTTATTAGTGTCAATTAAAATATAAGTATTTTCCTTGATTTATAATTATTGAACAAAATTATGTGAAAATTACATGTTAAGTATAAAATTATAGTTAGTATTTTAAAAGATAGATTTGATTGAAGTATAGTTTGTAGAACACTTAAAGCTATTAAATCTATGTTAGGTGATCTAAGAAGTATTTTCACCAAATATATATTTGGAAAAAATAAATAATTAATCTGTAAAATAAAAATATTAAAGGATGAAAAATATTTATGAAACTATTTTAATATTAATTTTCTAAAGAGTTTAGTCCAATTATAAAGAAACATCTACTGCGATTTTGATTGAAAATATGCAGAGATTTTGACAGAAAACTTAAGAGTTTATCTTTTAAAGTCCAAAAATAGAGTGATATTGGCCAATCTGTCAGTAATACATATTTTTGTTTATTATGTTGTTATATATAGAATCTTCAACAATACAAATAATGATGGCAATTGATGTTAAATTCAAATATGATAACCTTGCAAGAGGATAAGAGTAAGCTAAGGAGAATTGGGATGCCCACAACTGCTATGATACTTAAGTTAGTGAATTGATTTGAGAGTTTAAATAGAGCTAGAGTTAGAGATTTAGAGAATGAAAGAATTGCTTAGGTCCTACCTATAGTTTTGAGATATCCTTTTCTATTTGTGAATAGTAATTGTTTGATTGAATCTTAACTGTCATCAAGATTTGAAAATTTAAATAATTGAACTATTCTGAAGATGTGGAAATTAAAAGTGTTCATGATCTTTGAATGCTATCCAGAGTGAATCTAAGAGCATCTGTTATATTGACTCTATCATTAATAAGATTGACTAAGTGATGTGTCACTGAATGACACCATCATTTGGTTTCTACATTTGTATTTGCCCAAAAAATTATCCGTTCATAGGGCATTTACTTATCCATAGAACATTTAGTTATCTTAAGACTTTCAGGTAGTGCGTGAGAAAAAGAGAGCAATTTAGCTTATTGATGAGTGAAGTCAAGTAGTAAGGTACAAAGAAAATAAATAATTAGTAACAAACTAAAAGAAAAGGTTACTTTGATTTTTTTAAATAATAACTTTTTAGTATTATGGATTAAATGTGATACTTTTTATAATGTTGAAAATTGAGAGACGACTATAGAGGTTTTATAACACTACTTGCATAGGCTTACAAGATCAACATGCTCCTTACACCTGGGTGATGTTGAGGTGGTTACTCTCAAAACTTTTGGTTTAACCAAGTCTTCAATCTTAGATAATATTTTTAAAACTAGTTTAATCGGTAAAATGATCAACCGACTAATTTTAATTCATTTAGTTTGATCGATCTGATCGAATTCAATTGATTCAATCATAAATAAGATTCAAAAGCTTTAAACATCATAAAAATATAGAACTATATTTGTAATAACTAATAATAATAATAATAATAATAATAATAATAATAATAATAATAATAATAATAATAATAATAACTGGTTCAAACTGAATAGAATCTATCCTTGATTGAATTTATACTTTTATCGTCTGACCAATCGATTCGGTTTCTAGGTAGCTACAATCAATTACCTTTGACTCGAGTTGAGATGACTAATATTTATTGACTGTCTATTTTTATTTTGGGTAAATTATAAATTTGATGTTTGAATTTTTTAATTTTTTTAATTTTAATGTCTAAATATATTTTTTTTTGTTCAAACAAGTATTTAAACTGATATAATCATTTTCAATGTGATGCTTTTGTCCAATCTGAAAGATCAGTTCCTGTCATATGAAAATGATTTTATTCGTTTAGATTAGATAAAACATCACATTAAAACTGATTTTACTAATTCAGACATTTGATTGAAAAAAAAAAAATTTGTACATCAAAATAGAAAAAAATAAAAAAATTTAGACACCAAATTTATAATTTATCCTTTCATTTTTTATTGCATACAAGCTCTAGAAGTGATAGCTGAAAATTACACAGTTAATTATATGATTTTCAATTAGAGTACTTGTTTTGATTTCATACGCATCTTTTCTATCACTTAAGATACTTTAAAGGATAAAGAATATGGATTGTCCAAAGCTCAGATGATTAATTATTAGTATATAGGGATTATCTACATATATTGTTGGAAGCTCCTAACTAATTCCTCCTAAATGGTTCAGTCAAACAGCAGAAATAATTTACCTTTTTATACAATATTTTGAATTACCTAAAATTAAGAGTGTATCAAGGGGATCTAAACAAGGTATCAAAGAATACACGGCACAAGTGAATATCATTAGCCGAATGAGGCATAGGAATTTGGTGAAGCTTATTGGTTGGTGCCATAAAAAAGAACCACTACTCGCGTGCGAGTTCATGCCCAATGGCAGCCTTGATTCCCATCTTTTCAAGGACAAAACCTTATTGATGTGGGACGCGAGGTACAGAATTGCTTAAGGATTGGCCTCTGCATTATTATATCTGCATGAAGAAGGCGATCAATGCGTGCTTCACAGGGATATCAAGTCAAGCAACATCATGTTGGATTCTAATTTTAATGCTAAGCTAGGTGATTTCGGATTAGCTAGGCTTGTTGACCATGTAAAATGGTCTCAGACAACAGTTTTAGCAGGAACTATGGGCTATAGGCTCCTGAATGTTTCACATCAGGCAAGGCCAGCAAAAATACAGTTTAGGAGTTGTTACCTTGGAAATAGCTTGTGGAAGAAGAGCTGTTGAGCCGAGACTGACAGAAGAAGAAGAAGACCAGATGAGTATAGTGGCGTGGGTTAGGAAACTGTATGGTACGGGAAAAATTCTTGAAGCTGCTGACGGTAAACTATGCGGAGACTTTGATAAACAGGAAATGGAGCGATAAATGATTGTTGGACTCTGGTGTGTGCATCCTAACCTCACAGTTCGACCTTCAATAAGAGAAGTGATTAATGTTCTTCTTACTTCTGAGGCTCCCCTGCCTGTCCTTCCAGTAGAAATGCCTGTGCCAGCTTATCTTGCTCCTCCAATGACCTTGTCAACATCATACCTCTTGTCATCCAATGGAGAGCCAACCCAGAGAACTGATTCATCGAAACACATCATTTTCCAAGGCATCATCTCCACCTACATGACTCATGTCTAGCACCTCAGTATGGTCAATTCAAAACAGCATTGGTTGAATTGTACATAACGTAATAAAAGCAAATTTTAGGCTAAGTATGGTATCACATGATCACTTGTAACATAATTAATGATGTATAATTATGTATGTGCATGTAAAGTGTTTTGTAATATAATAGCCATTATAATCTTACATTTGATTTCAAAACTAAAATTGATATAATGTAATATTCTATTTATTTAAATTGATCGTGATAATGATAGTGAAAAATGACGAACTTAGTCAAGTTTGATTTATTTGTAAACAAATTGAGGTCAAGTCGAATATTTTAAAATCATTCAATGAATGAGGTGCACTTGAGTAAAAAATATCAATATTTCATAAAGTTTGTGAGCCCAAATGAACTTAATCAAACCAAAATTTTTAATTAGAATTAAATTATGAATAAATTTACTAATAATCTTTTAAAAAATTAAGATTTCTCTTTTAAAAACTTAATATATGTATTAATATTTACATAAAAATTAAACTTAGATATTACAATTTAAACATAAATCACAACATGAAATATATATTATTTAATATATATTTTAATTAATATATTTTTTAAAAGTATTTTTATACGTATTATAAATAAAAATATATAGTTACATTTATTATCGAGTTGGTTCATGAATTTACAAGTTGAATATTAATAAACTTTAGACTGACTTGTTAAATTAAAGAGTCAAATTTCAGCATGATTTTGGAGCCCATTTAATATGAGTCAAGTTTGAACTCTTTTTATTAAGTTTGGACTAACATGCAAGGAGGTTTGATTCGTTTATGCCTCCTAACGATCAAGGATGCAGCCTTGAAGGAAATAGTGGGATGAGACTGGTAAGAGCAAAAATGATAATAATGATGAAAGTAAAAATGCCCAATGTATTCATGATTACATATAATTTTGTATGAAATAATGTAGATTACATAAATTAGGATAAATTGATTAGGTAATGTAATGGACGTTGCATTTATTTATTTATTGAGTATTGTGAAGAAAAATTATATTGATGAGATTTTAATTTTAGTGTTCACTCTTAACTAATTAAATTATAATTTTAATTGTGCTTTTCCAAACATCATCTCATTTCATTCTTATATTGAATTATCATTTTGATCATATTCCATTTTATTCAATCCTACTCAATCAAACAAATAACATAATCTAAAATATTATTTTTAAGGGTACACTAAAATGTCTATCCAAACACATCAAAACTTAATACATTTGAATCCAATTCAATCCAGAAACACCTCACCAAAAAACGATATGATTCAAAGTGGTCCGACCCGATCTAATTGACACCTCTATTCAATTTTAATATAAAAAAGAAAAATATACTATATGAATATATGCCGCATCTTATGAAGACACATCATGTTTGACATTTATTTTTTAATATAATTTGATAAAATGATGAAAGTTTGTATTTATTTTATATAACCATCTGCTGAATTTAGAATAATTAAATACGGTCTTGATGATTACAATGTCAAAATAAGATTATATTTAGCTACATCAAATTCAATACACAATTATAAAAAATTAATGAAATAGATGTAGAATTTGATCAATATCTAATCAAATTTTTATTTAAGATGTACAAAAAAAATAAAAATAAAAATTGTCAAGGATGGCACAAGAGCGACATACTATAGATAGCGCTCTCTGTGACATGTATCAGCACTCATAAAAAAAATTTGATAAAAGAACTTCTGCAAGCTCATTATTCTCGTCCAGATACTGTTGTTATTATTATTATTATTTTACCCCTTAATTTGTTCTTAGTGGAAATCAATAAGATTTAGTTATGTGATTTTAAATTAGAGTAGTTTTGATTTCACATGAATTTTTTTCTCTCCTACGATAGCTGAAAAAGGATATCCATTGTCCAAAGCTCAGATGAAGAAGTATTAGTATATAGGAATTGTCTGCATGTACAGTTGGAAGCTGGTAGCTAATTCCTGCTAAATAGATCTGTTAAACAATAAAAATAATTAAATTTTTTATACAATATTTTGCATTAGATAAATCCACGTTGGTCCCTAAAATTAAAGTTGTTCCCCAAAACTTCCAAAATGTTTACCAACTTATAATTTTTTTTTTGTTTTTATTTTTAGTAGTAATTTCTTTTACAGTAACTAATAAACAAATTTGAGTTAATATTTTCAAAATTCAACTATTTGATAGTGAGGTTTCGCGAAATGAAATTTCTCGTAAAAAAAATAAATTTATTTGAAATGAATTTGAATTTCAGTGACGTCGTTTTTTTTTTTTTTTTTATAATTTTAGATTAAACTCAAATTCAAATTCACATTCACATTCACATCCATCCAATCTACCATTATATTTGTTCCATAAAGTCAAAGGCGTGAATCCCCTATGCCATTTGCTTAGGCCGGCATTGACATCAATTAATGCATAGGAGGTATAAAAAAAATCCCAGAAAATTTCTCCTTGGAACTGGAAACGGCACAAGGTTGTCTTTGTAGAAGTTGCAGAAGTATTTGTAACGACTAACAAGTAAAAAAAACATCTAAACTGTAGCCATGGCGTGAATCCCTATGCCATTTACACAGAGAACAAGTGCTACTGTAAGCAGTCAAGGCATTGAACTCACCTTAAACATATATTATTTGAATAAATTTTATATTTCAAATTTAAAGATAAAATTTCTTTATTTTTTTTTTACAGAATTTATTCATTCAATTTTTCTTGCTCACTTTGTATATACCTTAAATAAATTGTATATTTAAAAGTTGTATCATTCATAGCACTCAAACACTATCTTAAAAGCTACATAAGTATAATATAGCTTGGACTTACAGCGATTGTTATAATTTTAATGACTTTTCTATTTGTGCTATCAACTTAGAATCTATGGTCATGGGATAAGCATACATAAGAAAACAAGCTAGTATGATTTGACAGTAATGAAAGTGCAGTATAAGATATGTTTATTGCTTCTGGATTATTGAAAGTACAATACAATACATAAAAATCTTTTTTCTTTTTTTCACTTTACTTGATTGTTGAAGGATGGAATGGGAATCAAATATAGCTCATTTTTTCTCCTAACTGAAGCTCCATAAGATTCAGTCATGTCCAAATCATGTGGTTCCATTCCATTAGGAAGTTTCCAATCAAAATGGTATAACAAA
>CATIWR010617800.1:0-28310 GCA_949677035.1 Omphalea diandra | reverse complement strand
ACACTTGGAGATCCTTCCCGAAGGCGATGGTGCTCACCCCTGGTTCCTTTTTAACCTCCCTTGCTGCCATCAACTTCCTCACCATTGACATTTGTTCCCACATACCTGCACCAGCGTAAACATTAGATAGCAGTTTATAGGTTGAAGGATCTTTGGGATTCAAGCTCAATAGCTTATCAGCAACTCGAACCCCCATTTGGGTATTTCCATGGTGCTTGCAAGCACTCAATAATGCTGCCCATGTAGGTTCATCAGGCTCAAATGGCATTGCAGTAACGAGATTCTCAGCCTCGTCAAGTTGCCAGAACGGCTAAGAAGGTCCAACAAGCATGTGAAGTGTTGCAACGAGGGTTTAATACCATAGTCCTCAATCATGGATTTAAAAAGTTCTCGGCCTTTGCTAACTAATCCAGCAAGGCTGCAAGAATAAATCAATCCAACAAAGGTCACTTCATTGGCTTTACTGCTGCTAAAATCATTTCTTGGTATAAACCTGATGCTTCCTTTGCTCTTCCATGCTGACCTGCCCCTACTATTATAGAAGTCTAAGCAACAACGTCTTTATGGGTCACTGTAGCAAAAATGTTTTTGGCCGCTAAAAAATCACTGCATTTTGCATAAACATCTACAAGAGAATTGCCGACAAACAAGCAGGATTCATGGCTAAGTGCTATGACGAGACCATGAACCTGCCTTCCGAACGCCAATATAGCTAAATTAGCACAAGCACCAATAACGCCAATATAGCTAAATTAGCACAACCCCTTCTCTTCTCATTTCAAGAAATAAATAAGTTTCATCTATCCCCTTTCCACTCTGCACTAACCCAGATATTAAAGCAGTCCACGAGTATAAATTCCTCACTGGCGCCCTTGAGAACAGCTCCATAGCCTCTGCTTTTAAACCACTCCTGGCATAGCCAGATATCATTGCAGTCCAAGAAACCGGATTTTTTGCCAAAATAGAATCAAAGACAGCACGAGCAATAGTGCGTAATCCACATTTTGCATACCTATCAACCAAAGATGACTTGACAACGTCATCATCACTGAATGGAGATAAAACAAAGCGGGCATGCACTTGCTTCGCTTGCCTTACAGCACAAAAACTGGAACACGCCCTAACTAGAGTAGAATACACGAAATGGTCTGGTAGCAACCTGTCTGACGTGAACATGCTGCGGAAGATGGAGACATTCGGTTAGGGAGGTTGGATTGGTTGTATGCAGTGAGAAGGGAAGCCCAAGAGACATGGTCTCTCAGAGGCATTTCGTCGAACAAATGGTAAGCATATGGAATAAGGTCGCATTTACCGTAAACATCCAGAAGAGTGTTGGGCGAAGTTTCGCATCCGTTTACAACAATGTTGATGATTTGGGCATGGAGCTTCTTGGCAGTTAATGAGGTCTGGCGTTTGGCACAGAGTTGGAGTTGATGGAGACAGTGAGAGATTTGCATGCATTTGTCTTTTTGCAAGTCCCCTTTCTTTACCGTTCATGACTTGGTTTGGCCGTCACTGAATGCGCAGCTTAACAAGGAATCTCGGAACCGGTTTTCAAACCCAATCTCTAAACTGGTGAAAGTTGAACCACAAATATAATAAAATTAAGGGTTAAATACAATTACCCCTGACTTTTTTCATATTATATTATTTACTTTTTTATTTTCAAAAATTATACCATTGAATTAATATGAAAAATCTATTTTATTTTTATTTTATTTTATATACTACCCAACTACCCCAACATATTAACACCTTCCCCATAACACGTATCACTATTATTACTATCACAACGTTACACTATTAACACCACCATCATAATAATATTATTATAAAACCCATCTATCCATAGAAAGGAAAAATATCATAATAATATTATTATAAAACCCATCTATCCATAAAAAGGAAAAATATCAAACATATCCACCATACAAGTATAATGTTCCAATGGATGATTCACCCCAAACTTCTCCTCCATCATCTCAAAATACTCTTTCCCATTCTCCACCATCCCTCCATGACTACAAGCATTCAAAACTGCAGTGAAACACACAGCAGCGTTTGCCCTCATTCCCTCTTCCACCATTCTCTTGAACAACACCAATACTTCAGCAACATCCCTATGCATCCCATACCTCATCATCATAGTTGCCTATAAAACCTCATTCCTAACAGACATTCCATCAAACACTTTTTGCGTTGTCCCTAAATCCCCGTACTTTGCATACATATTAATCAAAGCATTCGATTCGCCAAATCTAAAATGAACCCATTTGTGAACGCTCTTGTATGGACCTGTCACCCGAGCCTAAAAGCCAAAAACCCAGCATAAGATTTGAGCGCGCTAGGCAATGTGTGGCGATCAATGGGCTTAGAGCGATCAATGGGCTTAGAGACATCAATCATTCAGTGGAAAAAGGAAAGAGAGTGGGAGAAGAGGTTGAGAGAGGCGTAAGATCTGATGAGGGAGTTGAAAAGAAAAGTGTGTTGGTGCTCAAGGAAAAGAGAAGCATGGCATGACGCAGTTGAGTGCACGGTGCATAGGCGTTTACGATTTTGGAGTGGATGAAGTAGTGGTGGTGAATACTGTTGGTAATCATTTGGGCGTGGATTTGAATTAGATTTTTTAGGTTCTTGGCAGAGGTGCAGGCATCGAGCAGGGAGGCATAGAAAGAGATGGCGGCCTATAAGGTGGGCATATGTTTGAAATCGATGATCACAGAAAGTATGAATCTTTCCTACTCAATCGACCAATATAAACATAGACATGGAGGGTAATTCTATAACTGGATCGACACTGAATAGGTTGGCCAATTGTTGGTCGACAGTTCATATGGTTTAATTTTTTTTAAAAAATAAAAATCAGAAAATACCATAGGAAAATTTCTCTCTGGATTTTTTTTATTGAAACAAAACTTTTACAGGGATGATAAGAAAATTGGTGTTCGCCCAATTTGAAATCAAAAGAGAAATAAAAGAAAAGAAAATTTTATGTGTTTGCTTATAAAAGACAGTAAGGATTTTGTTAAAAATAAGGGTATTTTTTGGTATTTGTTAAAAAATTTCTCATATTTTTATTTTTCATGCTTTAACTAACCCGAAAAACTCATTAAAAAAGATGAAAAGGTGAATTAGTATAAGAAAATTGAAATATAGGGACTTTGTAGTGCAATTTTTAAAAATGAGATATTAACCTAGACCATCCTCCATTAAAAGACACTGTAGAACTGACAGGTCTCAAGGCATGTCAAATAGGGCACTTATATGTTATACTATCTGCAATTCACTTAGCTTTGATAAAGTTACGTGCTTTGGCAATAACATCATCAATTGGGTCAGGCAAAACCCACCATTGGACCTTCCACAATTCTCTAGCTTTGGCCTTTCTAGAAATATCAGCATCTTGGAAACCAAAAAGAAACGTTTCCACTTCTTAACTGATAATCAAAGCATCTGTCTAGTTCACTTCTAAGCTTCAATAACTTATCTTAGAATTTTGTATATTAGTTAAATGTAAAATATTTTTCTCTTTAAAAAGTAATTTTAAATATAGAATCTCATTTTATATTAGAACTGTTTTAATTCGAGTTAATTCTTAATTGTATTAAGGATAATATGATTATTTTAAAAAATAATAGGAGCAAATTTTTGTTTCCTATAATCTATATTATGTGTAAAAGTGAGAATGAAGAGTAAATTTTGAAATGACTTAAAATGATATAGTTATAATTTATGTTTGATAAAAAAAAACTTACTCAACTTTAATTTCTTTTATTAGAAATAAATAAAGCTAATTCTATTTGTTAATATTTTTTCCTAACGTAAATAAACAAATAATGATTTGTACTTTTATAAGTAATCCTGATCCTATTGAAAATCAAATGAAATATGGATTTATAGTGTTTAGAGATAAATTAAATGTAAATAAATTGTTTTAAAGTCCCTAATGACAACACCAAATTAGATGTGCTCTAAAAAGATAAAAATCCTAATAAACATAATATATGTGATTATGCTTCTTAACTCACTATAATTAATCGAAGTAGGCCAAACTAATTAAATTGTGCAATAGGATTCTAACATCCATATGCAATTACATTGGAACTGCTAGATGACGGAAAAAATTAGTGTTAGACATTATGCTTGTTTAAATATTCCATTAGCTTTTGGTGGCTTAGGTAATTAAAACTTCCATGGTGAAGTTGATTGCTTTTTTTTTTTTTTTTAAAGTTAGTGTTGAAATTCACATGCAATTGTTTGATAGTTAATTTGCAGTAAAGATTCATATATGTGTATATTCAATTTGATAAATAGAGAGCTAGAAATTTTTTGAATGAATGACATTCTTAGGGTAAATTATACTAGATGCCACTTAATTATGAGATTGATTCTAAATAGGTCATTGAAGAAATTTTCATTATTGCAGTCATTACTCTTTTAATTAATTCTATTAGTGTCTTAATTACAGATTAGTAGTCAAATTGGCTGAGAGGAGATGATATGACATGTTGGAGTTAAGTGAGTACTGATTCAACGAAAAAAAGACCCATTACACCACATCATATAGAGACAATCTTTTAATGTTATAGGCCCTACCTAACAATAAAACACTCAGCTCTCTCTTTCTCTCTCTTTTTTAGCATTTCCATTCTCTCACACTTTATTTTATCAGCTTCTCTTTTTTTTTTTTTTTTTCATGTATTAGATCTTTTTTCACATTTTTTAATTTCCTCACCACAAGAGGAGAAAGGCAGAGTTCAAATCCTACTCTCCTTAAATTGATGTCCATACCTTTTACCACTTGAGCTATTTATGGAGGACAACTCCTCTCTCTTTGTTTTTTTTTTTTTTTTCTCACAAACCTTATAAACCTCATCTAACTATAAAACATTCATATCTCTCTCTTTTTTAGCATCTCTATTCTCTCACATTTTTTATCAGCTCCTCTCTCTCTGTATTAAATCTTAGTGGAAGTGATTTAATTCCCTCCCTTTCGAACCCTGTTCTCCTCAAATCAATATCCACATCTTTTACCACTTGAGCTACTCATGTAGGACAATTCCTCTCCCTTTCTTTCCTTTCTCACAAATTTGTCTCATTCTTTTATCTCAATGCTTTCAATTTATTAAAGGATAAGGTTTTTATAAGAGTAAGGGAAAAACTGACGATAAAAGCAAAGTTTTCATTTTTTGACTTATTAGTCAGCTCATTTATTATTGATGAAATTGATTGTACAAAGTGAGTGAAAAAAGTAATAGAATAAAGGAAAAGCAAAAAGCAAGTGAAGAAATTGATAGAAGAAAGCAATTGATATGGATTTGCTTTGTAAATAACCAAATGATGGAACATCTAAATACTATAAGTTAAAGTGGAGCTTTTAGATTTTAGGGTTTTAGTTTTATTAAAGTATTGATGTTGTTAGTTTAAATATTAACTACCTTCTCTTGAATCCCATTACATGAATATAAAAACTTGATTTTTTGGCTTATTATTTGAGTGAATTTACTGTTGGTTATACTTTTATAATGTTGTGGTTATATAAAATGAATTTACTAGGGGCTACTAGTCTTGCTATATTTATTGTGTTGGCTCTTATTACTAAAATAGAAAATTGATTTATTTGGATTTAATGTTGCTTGTCTTATTAGATTGTTGTGTTGGCTCTTATTGCTAATATAGGAAATAGATTTATTGAGATTTAATGTTCCTTGTCTTATTGTGTTACCTCTAATTGCTTACATATAAAATGGAATGACTTGATATATATATATATATATACCCATAGTGCCTATAACATTTTGTTATTCTTATCGATTATGTCATTTTATAGTGCATGAAAGTGAATATTTTTTTTCTATTCATTTGCATCATAATGAATAACATGGGCTAGTAAGGCACTAAGTGGTGATAATATATGGTGCTTTAATTTTTATAGCTTTGATAAATTATCATTTTTAGAAATGATTACAATGGTAGAAGAGTTTAATTTAAATGGCGAGATGAGCTTCAAATATAAAACACATAATGAGGGTTTAAGGAACTTGAAACTAATTGTGGTGTTCTTAAAATAGGTTTTAGCATAGAAAATGATAAAATTGTTTGCAAATATGTCATTTTTGGGAAATCATATAACTATAGGACAAACAACAGTGCACAACCTAGTGTTAGGAAGGATAATATGGATGGAATAGAAATACATGTTTACGATGGGGTTAGAGTATCTTGTGTTACTTATAGTGCATATAATAATAATGATGTATATGGAAAAGTTGAAGTATAACACTTAAGAGATGAGAATGAGAATGAGGAAAAAAGTGAAGAGGATAGTGAGGATGACGATTATATTTATTTTAGTGGTTCTAAAACTTATTTGATTATAATTTTGAAGATAATGATGATGTGTTATTTATGAAGAATGTAGATAGAGATGTTGAACTAGATATGCCAATAGGCGGTTTTAGAAAGAAAGGTGAGAAGATTAAGGTAATTAGGAATTCTAGAAAACATAAAGGGATTATGGGTAATAAGGATGGTGAGTCAGAAGATGAAAAATATACACCTTTTAATGAGTTGCATAGGAAGAAACTAATAATGGTGGTGAGAGTAGGAAAATAAGGTTGAGATATCTTAAGTTTATAGCTGAGAGGAATACGAGAGACTCCACCATTAAGATTGACATGAAATTTAAACATTTTAAAATTTTAAAGCTATTACTAAAGAATAAGCAATCAAACATAGATGGTAAATTAGGTTTAAACCTAATGATACAAAAAGTTATGGAACAATTTGCAAAAAGGGTTATGAATTTAAAAATTTTTGTTTGTCTATCATAAGTGATCCTAGTATAATTCAAATAAAATCAGGTGTGTTTAATCATTCTTATTTCAAAGACCATAATATAGGTCAAGTGACTTTTCCAAGTGGCTTGCTAGGAGGTACTTAGAGACATTTGGAGTAGACTCTATTTAGAACTTTAATAATTTCATCAAAACTATTAAAGATGATTATTTAATTAATGTGACATGCGAGCTAGGAATACAATTGTGAGGTTGATAGATCGAGATGAAAGGGACTAGTTTATGAGATTAAGACACTATAAACGTGAGTTATTAAGGACTAACCTGAGTTATTAAGGACTAACCCTGACAGTATAATAAATTCTGAAAAAATCATGATAGTGTATTCTATGAAATATTTGTTTGCCTAGCTCCATTGAGAGAAGCATTTAAATAAGATTGTAAACCACTAATTAGTGTTGACGGATGCTTCCTAAAAGGTATGTGGAGGGAGGTCAATTATTTTCTACTATGAGCATTCATATGAATGCCTGCATTTTCCCTTTTACTTGGACAATGGTGAGGAGAGAGAACAAGGACTCTAGAAAATAGTTTTTGTGTTTGCTTAGGCAGAAGGTGAACATCCAATCCATTGTGTTTGCTTAGGTAGGAGTTGAGCATCCAATCCAAATTTGGAGATCGAACTTTCATATTTGACAAACAAAATATATTACTCTCTCTATTTCTTAATAGACGTCATTTAAAGTTTTTGCATATATATTAAAGATTATATTTAATAAATATTATTACATATAAAAAACACTATATTATCCTCAATTAATTATTTTTATAAATTATTGTGCACTCTAAAAAAATAATTATTATGAAAAAAAGAAAGAATATAGTTGGAAAAAAATTAACTAATATTCATTGATAATTGTAAAACATAAGATATTATGAAATAAAAATTTCTCTCTAAAATGATATCTAATTTGAAATGGAAGAGTAATTTTAAAGTTTTTTTTTTTGGTAATGATGTGAATTGTGGTACCTGTAACGGATGATATGTACCTTGTAGCCAAAAGAACATAGTTTTATTAGGCACATACATACAAATTTTAGGAAAAATTTCAAAGGTACGGAATTGAAGGATTTGTTGTGGAATGCTGTCAGAGCCAGCTAAATCAAAAAATTTTAGGAATGAGATGTTTAAGATTGAGCAAAAAAAAAAAAAAAAAATGCTGGCAGATATTTAACGAAAATTGATCTATGCAATTCAACTAGGTCACACTTCAAAACTCATGCCAAGTGTAACCTATTATTGAACAATACGTGTGAATATTTTAATTCATATATTCTGAAGGCCACAAGGAGCTATAGCAATGTTAGAAATTATAAGAACTAAGATCATGACTAGGATACATAAGAAGAGAGATACCATGAAAAAGGTTAAGGGCCCCCTGTGTCCTAAATTTCAAAAGAAGCTTGATAAATTGAAGGATTAGAACTATTAGCATGAGAGTAAATAGTCTGGCAGGCATACATTCCAAGTTAAAGAACCTAAAGGTCAATATGTTGTGGATAAAGAAAAGATGTATTACAATCGCAGGAGATGAGATTCCCTGTGCACATGCCATAGCTGCACTTTTATTTGAAAGTATTATGTGCAAAACTACTATATGTACTCACATTGCATCAATCCTATAAATGGACTTGACCAATGGGCTAAATAAGAACCTTTAATACCATCTGAAAAATCTAAGCCTATGTATGGAAGGAAGACAATGTTGAGAAGGAAAGAGACAGAAGAGGTAGAAAGAGCATTAAACAAAAGTAAGGTTTCAAAGAGAAGATGTCCCATGAATTGTAGTAGATAATGATAAATGTTTGCAATATACCTGGCACTCTTTTACGGGGAGAGGATAGCAAAGAAAACGTTAAAAAAGCCACAAGTTATAAATGCACACGAATTATTAGATGATCAACATCTTGATAACCATTATAAAACACAAAAAGGGCTTACTGAATTGTAGAATGGGACAAGTTGTTTGCTTCATAGAGAAGATCAAGAGGCCACTTGATTTGACAGCAACAACATTTTTGAGCGGTAGAATAAGAAACTAACCTCGTCAATATTGCCAAAGTTATACCGCTGTGCTAACTTTGTTGACGAAAAATAATATCAAGTTCAACCACCGATGTGGAGAGTTCAGTCATTAATGCCTAGATCATAAATATAAAAAGGCGCCAGTATAGTTATAGAATGATATGAAAAAATGCAGAATGCCTTGTGAGCCTAGGTACTTGAGATTATTTTCTTTTGGCTCTATATGAAGGCCCTTTACTTCAAATCCAAAAACTTTGTGCATCCGTTTAATTGTATACACTAATAGTAGAGATTCGTTATCTGCTCTCTACATTGATCCATGTAGAGATTGGCTATCTGCTCTCTACTTTAATGAACTACTTGTAGAGATTGGCTATCTGCGTTCTGTATTGATCCATGACTCTATCCCTTCGGATTTTCATGGTTGGGGTCATCAAGCCGCTTTCAATCTGCAATAAGAAAGTAATTCAGCTAAACTATAAATATTGCTCAAACATGATTGCCAATGGAGTGATAGCAAAAGACTAATTTACCGTAAAAGGCTCATCCACAATAAGAATTGGTCCAATTTGAAATGAACAACCTGATGTCCTGCTCATGAAGTACTGAGTTAGACAACAATTAAATTATTACTGCTTCTAAAAGAATTTGATTTTTCAGGTTCATATTATTTTTTTCCCAACAATAAATCATTGCACCAGATCAATCAAAAATAAGATACTTGCCATAGAACTACTGTAAGCCTGTATGCATATCTATGCAAAGGAAAGATACAATCCCCATAATAAGCAAAACTGAAGGGAAAATCTCAAAAAAAAGAAAACAAGGTTAACAAAACAAGCTTTTATCAGGACCCATTTCTTCAAGCTATTTCCTTTTTTTTTTTTTTCTGGTTAAAAAGAACATTAGAACTATAAAGGAAGTTTAAATAAAACTATTTTCTGCATCAAATCATGGAGGGTTTACAGCAGAAGACTTCAACTTTTTATGTAAGCTCACAGAAATGGGATCCCAAAAGTTTTTTGTCTCTGATGAAAATGCTTTGCATTATTGATGAAAATGCTTTGCATTATGTTTGTGAACATTACCTATGGCAGTTAAATGCAAAAACAATGACAGTGCATCTCAACACAACAAAACAAGAGGATGGAATACAATCATGAATGTAAAAACTCTATGGCCCATGACTAGAAAAATAAAAAATGTAGATCCAATGTTAAATTATAGCTGATGCTTTAACTTATGTCAAACACATAAATCTTTTTTTCATCCTAGAATAAATCTTTTGCCTATTTTGTTAAATATTGTATTCACTTCTAAATTAACATTGAAATCAGCGATCTTTTTATCTGTTCAGATGTTTTCCCCAGTCCATATCTTTATATTTAGCAAAAAGAGACAGAAAGAGAGAGAGAGAGAGGAAGAATTCATGTTACCATATGATGTGACATAATTAAGAGTGAGATGGAGGATAAATAGAGAAAAAAAAAAAAGGTGGAGAAAATCAAAATTTCACCTATTTGGGAGGAAGGGAGAAAGAGAGGAGAAGAGATTCTACCAAAACAAATAATTTGGAGACAAAAATCTTTTGCATCTGTTTTAGGGAGAATGAGGATTTGAAATTGAGAACTTACATACTCATACACATCTGAGACAAAGTAGAATTAGATTTTCTTGGTTTAAAAGTTATCATTCTCCAACTTCAATAAAGGGTATGATAGCATTTTATCTTTTGAATTTTCTTCTCCCTTGCTTCCTGTTGGTACACAAACAAGAAAAATATTACTTCTCCACTTGTTTTCCACATTGGACAGTCCCCTTATTCAATCCCCTTTTTCTGTTCCCTTCCTTTCTTTATCCACCTTATTATTTTCCAAAACAAGGTGCAACCAAAAAAGAAAAAAAAAAGGAAAGAAAAAGCATGCATAAAACGTTATTAGGAAATTTAATATAACATAGCAAGTCCAAATCCTTTCATTGTCATTCCTTTTTATTGAAATGTGACCTGTAGGTTCTTTGTTTACGTAGATGGGAATATAACCTTTCTGCCATAGCTTTTTTAGACCACCAATGCAACTGTGTAACAAGCAAATCTATACTCTCTAAATGAACACCTGACAATTGTTTTACCCAATTACAATTGGAATTTCAACCAATAATAGAATCAATACCATAAGGTCTGGACTTAGGGTGATATAAGCATGTTGAACCATAGATTGATTTTGTATTGTCGAGTATCTACCAACTGCTGATCTAACTTACAAACTTGATGAAATAAAATATATGTAGATCAACCTGTGTGGATGTAGGATCCTTTGAGTAATTAGAGAGGCAGTGTTGCACGTGTAAGTAATTCTCACAGTAAAATTTGAAGAGGGCATGAGAGAAAGAGCTGGAAGCTTTAGTAGTCTTAGATGCCATCAAATAGGTGATGAATAAGATAAAACACGAGAATACCCATACTGTGGAATGTTTATAAACCAGCTTAGACAAGAAATGCATCAAGAGATATAATCAGTGTGTAATATACTTGAAATATATAATGAAATGCATAAAAAAAAAGTATATATCAAGGTGGCGTAATTTACATGTAGAGAGAGAAAGTGATATGATTCAGTATGAGAATAAATAATTGTCATGGGCAAGTTTCTCAAACAAAATATATCGAGTGTTTGTAGTAATAAATGGGAGAAGTTATGATTTACAAAGTTGAAATCCAAAGCTTGTTTTGGTTCAATAGCAAGTAGAAAAATAACATGTGCACAAAATGACACATGATTGACACTTAAGCCCACTCAGAAAGGTTAAAGAGAAGACCTTTAACATGCCCCACTCCGGGCCCACCAAGTCAAAGGAAAAGGAACGGAAGTAATTTCTCTCCACATATACTACAACTTTCCAGGATCCAGTTTGAGAATAACAAGAAAACCAACATCATCTAGTGCAGGGTGGCAAACTAACAGTAAATGTTAAAATGGTGAATCTTCCAACTTCCTGCACTTCACATCACCTCTCTCAACACAGATTTCTACATTTTCCCCTGTACCCACCAGACTTGTTTTAATTTATTCTGACAATAACAGGACATCTTAAGAGTTCTTGCTTAATTAAAAGAACCATAGGAAATAACACCTCATTTGATTTTTGACCATAGCATTTAGAATAATTCAAGTTCACAAGTATTACCAATTCCTCAGTTCTTCATGTAGCAGGCTGCTTATTTGTGCCTTACTAAGCTCAGATGCATTGGTGTCTACAATGGACAACTTTTTTGCAGCTAGTAATACTTCCTCTTTGTTTGGAACAATTACCGCTCCAAGACGACGTTGATCCTGGATATTGAATATGCTCATAATAAATTAATGACTCAACTGAAGAGTGGAAAAATATAGAGATAAGGACAATCGCTTTAAACATGTGCAAAGGCTGCAAACCAAACAGAACCTTAGATTATACCTGGCCAATAACAACAATCTGTTGAATAAGAGCACTTCTCATAGCAGCTTCCTCAAGCACCGAAGGCTCCACGTTTTCACCTATTTGCTCCAAACAAAGTTAGGTAGATAAATGTTACATGCTTTTGATATGCAATGTCCTATAGGAGAAAATACCTACTGAGTATCAAGTTTGGCGGAAAAACAGAGTTGCACAAAATATCCTGTACGACCATCTATTTTAGCATTCCAATCAAATGGTAAATACATCAAAAGAGCCTGACATTCCAAAATTTCCCCTTAGTAAAGAGCAAATTGGCAATTTTCCATTACTTCTCCATTCTAAAGAAAACATCACTGATCACAGCATTTATATAGCTTAAGGGTGAAAAATTGAGAGAACATTTTTGTGATCTCTTTTCACATTCAGAAAGGGCATATAAGAAAGCCAAAGATATAAAAGAGAGGATTTAAGTAATCAGCACTTGGAGAAATCAAACAAACTTTCATTACAAAGTGTATAGGTGTGAGTTCCCAGGTGCTAAAACAGATTAAAAAATATGCATTATACACTAGTAAAGAATTTGTCAATAGGCTAAAAAAATGCAAAAGTTTAGAGTTTATAAAATGTTATCACAACCCGATCACACCTTATATAAATGGGGTGAAGACCTCTAAATATCCAAAACAACAATCATATAGTAGGAAAACCATATACTTCTAATATACCTGTTGAAAGAACTATAGTATCCTTAGCACGACCTTCAAGAACAAGAACACCTCCACAAGAACGGCTTCGCCCTATCTTATGGTGAGGAGTAATCCGCCCTATATCACCAGTATTCAGCCAACCATCCTCATCTAACACTTGTTTTGTGGCCCATGGATTCTAGTGAATATGAACACAATCTTGTCTCATAATTAACATCACAGGGTAGTTATCATGAATTGAACTTAATATACTAGTAATAAAATGAAAAGAAATTAAAAAAATTCCTGAGGAAATCCTAGATGACTGTATGCATATAATTTTGCAGTCTTAGCTCATAAGATTGCTCTAATTGAAGTAGAACAGGTTGTGTGAGATGATTTGCAATAACAAAGTAATGAAAGTGTAGCAAGGAAAAGCATGAAATGGAGTACAATGGAATGAACCATTACATTTCTAGTTTTATCCCAAGACTATGGCTTTGTTTGGTTCTTGGAATGACATGGAATAGAATAGCCATTCCGTCTAGAATAGTTATTATTAGCTTTGATTGAATTTTAAATGTGGAATATCATTCCACAGGAAAACAATTTCATAACCTAAATCCTAGTTTAAAATTTAAAGTATATGATAATTATTATATGGCATAAATATTTTTTAGATCCAAATTCTGTACACTATTTCAGCATTCCATTCCACAAACCAAACAATGCCTAAGAGAGAATGCAATTTCACTTGTATTTGATATTATTAATTGAAAGGTGAAACGAAAGTTGAACTTACTATAATATGTAATTTAGACATCGTTTACATATGGAACTGAAAATATGTTACATATAAATGTTACCTATAGTAGATCTAAGATATATCATTCCGAAGTTGTGACCATAGTGTGGATGTAGGGTTCTTCGAGTAACTAGAGAGAGATAGTGTTGCGTGTAAGTAGTGCTCATAGTGAACTTACAGAGTGTGAAAGAAAGAGTTGACAGTTTTAGTGACCTTACATGCTGCGTCGCAGATGATAAATAAGATAAAACATTAGAACATCCACAGTGTGGAATAATTGTAAATCAACTCAGACAAGAAATACATCAACAATGTCAAATTATAATGGACTTGACGTATATAACAAAATGTATCAACAAAAGTATATATCAAGGTGATATAATTTATATGTAGATCTTGATGTATATAACAAAATGTATCAGCAAAATTATATATCAAGGTGATGTAATTTATATATAGAGAATGTGATAGGAAGGAGTGAATGAGAAATAATCTGTTAAAGAGTGCGAGCCAAAAATTCCCCAAATGAAATAAATCGAAGGGGTATTTTATGGTGATAAAGGAGACAAGTTATGATCTAGTAAGGAAAAGTTAAAAGCATGTTTTGGTTTATTAGCAAATAGAAAAGTAATATATGTCCAATACGGCACATGGTTGAGGCTTAAACCCACTAAAAAAGGTTAAGAGAAACAGACTCTCCAAAATGAGCCCCCCTTTGAACCCAACAAGCTAAACTCTCTAAATCATTCCAAAATCCTGTTTTGATTTTAAAAGTAATTTCATTATCTTCACATAGTAATACCAACTTTGCAATACAATGACGAATACAAAAATGTGATTAAGACTGAATAATTATCATGATTTCCTAATATTTTTGCAATTTAGATTTGTAATGTTACTGTTTTACCTAAATTATGTATCTAATAATCACAATGACTACTATTGTAAAGCGAATTCCATTTGTAATCACAAAAACTATTCTAGTTTTGGATTTCTACAAACTGATGTATTGTTTCCAAAATCATAAACCATTTTCACAATGATGGAGGTGATAAAATGGTTGCAGATGAATGGTTGTGGGTGATTTGGTGTGGCGATGAGACAGTGGTAGTAGCTGCAGCAAAATGCTGGTAATGGGGAGCTAATAGGTAGTGGCTGTATGGACCAATTGGAATGTATTCAAGACAACTTGGAAAACTACAATATAATTAGCTTTTTTTATTTTTAAAATGGAGCATATAATGATGAGTCAATCAAACAAGTCTTTTTTTCTCTTTTCCCCCAAAAAAAAGAAAGGGGAAAAAACCCACATTGATGTTAAACAGGACAGTTCTAGATACGGATGGGCTAATTACATTTAAAACATTCTAATTCCTATTACCTGCCTTATTACTAAAGAAAATTTACAGCAAATTGCCTGTGTAAATTCACACCATTTGGAATAACTTCATATTTAACAGAAACCTTAACAACTAGATAAGCTTTTCACGCCTTCCCCCATCACCCTTTCTTTTCCTCTAAAAATACAGGATGTCAGCAAAAACCCTAGCAGATATGCTACCATGAGTTGGCTTTATTTAAAAGTTCACAGAAAAAGGCAAAAATCAGCATGCAAGGTATAAAACTGTAGATTGACAAAATAGCACTTCTTAGAACATTAGGAAATGCGTATCTCTACAGAAGATATCACCTTGTAGTAACCTTTCATGACTTGTGGCCCCCTAACTTTCACAATCCCTCTTGATCCATCCGGAAGAGTTTCATCAGTTTCAGGATGTACAATTTTAAATTCTGTATGCCGAATTGGATGCCCAATTGAACCAAGAACCTTCAAGATTTAAAAACATAAAATTAAGTACTCCATCTAAAGTTAAACATCATAGAAAAAGCAAGATAAGCAGGAATAAGACCAGTGGAGCATAACAAAAACTGTTCCAATTATGGGGACAATTGAAGGCTAGAGAAAAATTACAGCATAATTTGAAAGTAGGCTTCTTTAACTTATTACAAAAGCTTTGAAACATGAAAGAATATATTATTTTCCATGAGCAATACAGGACAGTTGCTCAATAAACACCACAAACTGTCACAGGGCACCGTTACGTTGAAAAAAATGCAATTTTAGTTTGAATATGACAAACTGAGATCAGTGAATTAGACATATATGGCGTTAGTTCTGGTTTGGGAAAAGTTCAATTTCCACAACAATTGAACAAAAGAGACAAGCAACTGGGGGTTATTCTTTATAAGCCAGGCATAGGGTATGGTACCATGATCAAAATCTGATATTTTTAGGTTTATTCTTATGGCTAAATATATGGTATCATTTTCAGGTTTGGTAAGGAAAATTTCCATGTCCTCTCTTATTTGGAACAAAGTTAGAAAACTCAGATTTGAATTGCAAGATAGATCACATCACACCTACAGTGAAAATTACATCACATAATCCCAAAGATAGCTTGAAAGTTTTGATATCCAGAAGCTCATTTTGGTTTATTACAATAGCTTAAATTCATATGAATGTGCAAGTGTAGACTTCAGTTCTCCCAAATCTTTAAGAGCTTCAACTTTTAAATAGGAAAGTGATTTCAACTACTAATAAGGACACAATAAAAACAAGAAAAAGGATAGCATATTTAAAACCATATTTAAAAAGTAAAAAATATTACCAAACAACGATAGCATAACAAAATAAGAAAAATACTTAAAAGTAAACCAAATACTTTCTTACCTAAATAAACACAAAAATAATACTTGATATTAATCTAATATGATTATGAAGGGTTACAAGTTGCCTTGCGTTACTCTCATAACATAATTATAGGATGAGTTGATATTCAGCACAACTTTTTCTTAGGCCTCATGCCCTCAAGAACATAGAATTAATACAGACCAAAAGTTAACGATGGCATACCTTTCACAACAAGGAAAGTTAGTCAATGGGTGCTCATTCATTTCATGATCAGTAAAATTCAGATGCAAGGATCAAAGCCTACTTGAAAGAATCAAGGGAACTGATAAAACCAGGGACTATATCTGTTGTAGTTTCAAAATCCTAATTTTTATTTCATTTTAGGACAACCTTCTAATATCATCTCTTTTGATTGGCACATGCAGTTTTATCAATCTTCACTCACAGTATCCTATACGGGTAAGGATAGAATCTCAGTCAAATTTGTAGTATAAAACAGCAGTTTTATACATGTAAGACGACTAGAAAGGGTTCATTAAAGTTTCATAACTATGTTTTTTTATTAGTAGAAAATAAATAAATACATATCAATATTACTCACAAGATCAAAGGAATAAAACAAATTATAAGCTTGACCGCAAGTTTTTTAGGCATCACATCTGTTTCCACTTAACTTGGTGCTAGCATTACACCGAATCCTAAAGAAAAAAACATTTATAGAGCATGCTGCTGTTGCCTTGAATTCTACTGCTGGAAGCTCACTTGTTGCAATCTCCAATAGTGCATTTTCTTTCAGTGATTTCAATGTTCAAACATTTGGCATCCCATGTTAGGTGTGCATAAACGACAAATTATGGAATTTCCCTTAATATGGGGCATCTTATGACTAGTTCAGGCTTTTTTATTGCTTCAACAGTTTTCATGAACACCACAGTTTTTTAATTGCAAAATCAACTCAAATTTTCAAAAAGTTTCAGATATAGTTTACATGTAATCAAGGTTCACTTAGGAACAGTGAGAAGTTCAACATTCCAAAAATCATGCATTGATGTCTTACATTGCAGGTAGGTCGTCGAGCTGCAGTAACTGGAGATGACTCTGTCATACCATACCCATTCTGCACTTTCACGCCAATTGCCTGCATGTATTATATTATAGATATCACAATAAGATATCATAATCAGAATTCTCTCAATTAGCCAGTAGCAACTGATTAACCTCTAACCTCAAAAAATTTATCGACATACAAAGGCAAACTACCACCTCCACTTATGCCTGCCTGCGAGGTACCATAACATCAGTAATATAATTTATGGATATTAAGTAGTAAGAGAAAATAAAGATTCCCTGATTAATAGAAAAAGAACAGGGATATATATATATTTTTTATGCCAGAGTTTCTTTTCCCCCCTACAATTTCATTTTTGTCTTGGTAGTAACAAAATACCTTCCGAATGAGGAGGGAAGAAGACAATATATAAATTCTTTTAATTGCATTTAAAGCTTACAAAAGGGATCACCCACTTCAATTGAGTAAATCATTTTTAGCCCGAGAAAAGAGAGCACTAATAGACAAAAAATCACCAAAATAGTAAACTGGATAACAAATAAAACCTTGCTTATTCCAATAGCAGAGTGAATTTTACTATAAACAAGCTTCTTAGCCAACATGTGCACTGGCAACAAGATTGCAGCCAAGACCCTTGCCCACAAATAGTCCAACACTGAAACAAAATATGACGGTTGCTTTGGGGTCCTTGTCAAATAAGTTCCCTACAATGGAAGTAAAATTAGTCACATAGCCGATTGTGTTGGAAAGTAGGTTTCCATTTCATTGTTGAAAATAAAGATGAGGAAAATCTTGAGCATGAAACTAGCTTTCATACTTGCAAAAAAGTATTTTGTTCAGAACATTTAGACATCTAGTAAACAATATGTCCACAGTAACAGAAATGCTTGACTTTATTTTTTATAAGAATTTAGTTCATTCTGCTACATAGATAAGATAATGCAAACAAAGAACAACCTATTAGAATTTGAACTTGTATGACTCATATGACCATATTCAAAGGCAAAATGAGAAGTGAAAAGTGAAATCCAACAAACAGTAGGTTTCAATGAACTTAAAGAAGTTTTGATTAATTACGGTGACAAACATTTTATAAAGTGCCATGAGCATGATGTACTTGAGTCTCTCGATGATAACAAGAGAAGCAGCTATATGCTCTAAGCCTCCTTTTGTTTCATAGAAGATATTCTTCCAGAAATTCTTTCCATGTTTTCTAACATTTAGTGTACTTAAAGAAAAAAAATCAACAGAAAACAATTTTCAGTCAACAGGAAATCTTCTCGATTTTTAGGAAAATGACTTCCAATTTTAAGAACAGGAGGCATTTTCCCCAGCTTATCTATAGGCCTTGTGAATGGTGACACATACATACTCCACATCAACCAACTAGTCTGACTAGGGGTGTGCAAATGGTCAACCAAACCGAACTGATGAAAACCGAAAACAGAGATTTGTAGAAAATTAAATCAAACTCTGAGGATCAATTTGTTTTGGTTTTTCATTTTTTTAAGATTTTTTAGATTAAATTATAATTATTTTATATTTTACTTTAAAAATACACTCAAATTTTACATAAATACCTATAAAAATAATTTATTTTTACTATAAATTAATTAAATAACACAAAATATCCTTTAAATATTAAATTTTACAGTATATTTTAATATTTTAAGAATAAATATTATAATTTCGGTTCAGTTCAATTTTTTTACTGAAAACCAACCAAACCAAAATTATTTAGGTTTTTCAGAAGTTGCACCACACTGAAAAGAGCCAAACTGGTGGTTCAGTTTGGTTTTTTGGTTCTGCTCACCTCTAAGTCCAATCATGTCTTCATTGCCACCCACCACTTCGTCTCAATCATTGCAGGTTTATCTTCAACATACAGGAAACCACTTATTGTCCAACCTCCCTCGAAACCATTGAGTGTTTTTACCCGATTTTCCTTTTTTTTTTTTTTTTTTTTGTTATGCATTTGAATATCTGGTAGCTTGTCTGGGATCTTGCAACATGTGCAAATTACTATGATTTCAATTTCTTTTTTTTTAAAAATTTTTTATATAATGATTTTGCTATTGAATGGAAATACATTGGTGATATAGATAAAGCTATAATTGATAATGCATTATACATTTTCGATGAAATGACTAAGAGACCGACTGTATTGAAGTCTTATAATTTTGATTCATTCTTACCCATTATTCATTGACATTAAAATCCATATGCAAGGTTTAAGTTGATTCATGGTTTTATCATTACCAAAATATCAAATATAATGTTCTTTATGTTTTCCTAATAAGCAAAAAAGTTTGTCTTTTCTTATGTGTCTCAAGTATCAAAAAATAATTTCTATCTAACTTTCTGATGTGTATCCAAACAACAGAAAATAATCAGTTTTCTCAGAAAATAGTTTTTGTAGAAAGCATTTTCCAAAGACAACTTATTTTTCCTCGAAACAGATGGAGTCTAGGAGTTAGGAGATTGATAATATATTGGTGGGAGCATATTGTAACAGCAAGGAACAGTAACACATTAGGCTTCTGCAAATTATGGAGCCTCAACAATAAAATTCTATGCATATAGATATAGCAAGTAACTTAGAAATAAATAATATTTAATTCAAACCTCATGAATTCTCTTCATCTCCATGTACACCATGCTGAACCTTATGAACGCAAGTGCAACAATCTTACGAATAGTGGAACTTGTAGAAATCTGCTTCTGTATACCACTATATGGACATACAAAGATGTGTAAGGTATGCAGGATGCAATATTTCACCTTAACAAAATAAAGCAGACAGGATAACAAAGCCAAGCAGGCATTAAAGATTGCTGAGTTGTTACTAAAGTACAAGTTCTGAACTGCCAATAGGTAGCATAAAAGAAGATAAGAAACACAAAAATAAGAACATATTAGACAGATGCTGTTCACGACAACCCTCCCCCAATAAGATTGCATAAATTTATTATTGAAAATTTTCAGAAAGAAAGACCAAGTAACTCACCTTCTACGAAGGCTACCTAAGGACTTAGCAGCAGAAACATCTAAAGGAAGAAAATTTATAATGTGGACTCCTCTTATATGCATCCACCTATTTATATCTTGTAAGTTTTTCTCTAGTTAAGATAGCTAGTGAGTCACGTTTTCATGTCAAGGCGCTTCAGCTTTGCTGATAATCCTCATTAAATATCCAAATACTCCCTCAACCATCACATCTCCACGAAGAAAATAGAACACAAAACTAAGAACAGAAAAAAGTCCTAATAACTGATCATACATTATCCTGTCATTCATAATGATAAAATATTAATATGTACTAAAATAAAAAAAAAGCATTGAGGAGTGCAATAGAAAAGATTTTGGTATGCCATTAGCAATGCACAACACTTTACATGGTTACACACAAGGTCTTTTTTATCTGATAAATTCATTTTAAGGCAAATACATAAGCAGTTAAGCAGATGCAACTTAAAAAAAAAAAAAAAAAAAAACATAAAGCGTAACATACATTTAGAAGCCTATTAAGATTCATGAAAACAGAAAATTTGCAATACATCATATCAACTTGAATCCTAAAAATGTCTAGTGAACATATAAATTAAACTAAGACTTCAGACAACATGAAATACAGTGCAGGCCTCCCAAAAGCTCATCTCCTATTCAGGCCAGTCTTTTAATACACTGATAATCCCTTGCATTAGGTATTAATTCTTGTGAATATATAAAGTAAACTAAGAATTTAGATGGCATCAAATACAGTGCAGGCTTCCTAAATTGCATCTCCCATTCAGACCAATCTTTTAATACATCGATAATTCCTTGCATGAGGTAATAATTATTGTTTCTATGCTCCTTGAAGCTAACAAATATAAAATATCATCTGAATAGAAGCATGAGATTTTACAAATAGCAATGCACTGAGAATAAGATAATTCTCTTGACAAGAGAACAGACCTGTAGAGTGTCTCATATACTAAAGGAACAGAGATCATGTAATGTGGTTGATAGCTTTGGAGGTCTTCCTATCAACAAAATTAAGTGCAATTAAGGTATATTAAACGATGTCAAAATAACATATCTGGTAAAAGATGGCAATCAGTAGGCAAGGTGACAGTCAATTTCTTAAGGATCATTCAAATAAGTAATAATTAAGATGTACCTTTAAGTATCTCACGGTTGTGTACACTTGCTCAACTCCATGTGTCATTATGAAATACTCACAGGCACGTTCATATGCATGCCAAGTTGGTAGCATACTCAAAAATCTATCTCCAGGTTCAGCAGGAACAACATCCCACAAATTATTTATCTGGAAAGTAAGTGATACTGAAAATAACCTCAGTAATTAGTTCAAGTATTATTGCCTTCAGTTGTGAATTGAGATCAACAGAAGCAGGACACATACAAAGCCCCTAATGTTTATCAGTAAACCTATAAGAAAATTCAACTATATATTGACATAATACATATAAGCAGATTTGAATGCAGATACCTGATAGATTAAACCCAAACATTGAATTATCATTTATAAAATTATACATGTCCAATTCAAACCCATTAATGAATACCTAAATTCTATAGAATTAGAGCAGGTAAAAAACGTCTGAATCATCATCAACCTTAAAGAAGTTCCAGTTAGAAGACATGGACAATGAAGAAGATATTTTTGAATTGCTCATATAGAAAATAAATTTGGGAATAAAATTTTTTTAAGTATCGATCAAAAAGTGTCAAGAGTGTAAAAGCATATGTAAGAAAATACACCTTCATACAGACACATGCACCAAACCGTGTAGAGAGATAAGTGGAAGCAAATTACCAAAAAGCAAAACCAAAGCCTTGCAGAATTACCAATGAGTCTTTGGTTCAGTGACATTGTAGTCATCTACAAGGTTGAGAGGCTGAGTTTGAACCTCAGCCAGAGCCAAATTTATACCCCAAAGAAAAAAAGGCTTGTGGAATTTTCCCATAGTAAAAAGTTGAGACTGATTAGATCAAAATCCAACAGGAGCCAAATTTACCCCCGAAAGAAAAAAGGCTTGTGGAATTTTATCATGGTAAAAAGTTGAGACTGATTGCCAATTAGAAGGAAGCTTTCAGTATAGCATATTGCAATAATGGTTGCAGTTGTGTGCAACAGAAACAGGGCAGTCATAGTCATAAAGTAACAGCCTGTCACCATGCAAATTTTCGCAACATGGAGAAAACAAATACATAGTAACCAAGTTAACCAAAATTAAGGATGTAACTAATTAATGAGCATAAGTAAATTTAGAGAAGGTAAAACTTTCTAAAACGAAAAATTAAAAATTAAAATCTCTTTTAAGGAAAGGGTCAAGAATGGTCTTATGGCTGACATTGGCTTTGATACCAAGTAAAATCAAGGTTAGTTAGTAATGAGATATTTAAACAGAAATGAAAATATAAGGCTGGATGTGGGTTTTCCAGGTTGGAGAACAAAGCCACAAATTGTGCCTCTGAAATTCCTAGATGTCATGTGCTTAAACTAGATTAGATATGAGTGAACAAAGAAACTTGCACTCTTTTAGTGAAACTAATTATAAAATGCATAAGGTTGCTAAAAATCTTCAAAGCATAAATATGAACTATAGGAATCCAGACCATTAATCATAATACAATTAATCATTAGCCTTCAACTTATCATAATGGTCAGCACAACAGCAGCAGGTCCTCAATAGCAAAAGGGAAAAACTTACTTACAATGGATGTATACACTCAACAAATAACATAAGTAGAATTGAATTTAAACAGGTTCCAAGTGTCATTACATTTAAAAAAACAATTGGGTGTTATAGTAATTTCATTGATGGCCATGGGTGTTTATTTGTTGTCATTCACCAATTAGTTGGGTGTATATAAAAACTTCCTACACCTAGTGTAGTCAAGTTTTTGCCATAGCACTGCTTCTGCATATTGTTTTGCTTCATTCGATAATTTATCAACAGCTCAAGTGAATCACGTAAAAGGAGACACCAGTAGTATGGATTTCTTTACTTAACTAAAGCTGCTAAAGAAAGAAGACAGCAACAGTGAACAAACCTGGTGCAACAAATTCTCATGTGTAAGTGTAACACCTTTAGGATTTCCAGTGGTTCCACTTGTATAAACAATGGTAGCAACATCAACAGAGCGGATTGTTTCATATGCATAGATTTTCCCTGCAATCACATTGTCAGCTGGAAAGCTGCATAGAATCTATTGATAAGGTATCCATCAAAGAGACGTAAAAGGTTTTACTTTTCTTTTCTTTCTAATGCATTTAGAAAATTTTGTTTCAGAGATTGAGAAGCAAACTAAGCTTTGTTTTTTTTTTTTTTACATGTCCACATGATTATTCAGAAAATAATTCAATACAACTATACAAAAGATGATTTGTCTTGCCATTGTATGAAGCTCACCATTCCTAGTTATTTACTTCCTCTAGCAGTCATAATTTGACAAACTAAATCCATATGAATATTATTCAACAGGATTCCCATCTTATATTTTCTCAAGCAAAGTTCCAGATTTGGTTTGAGTAGATAATGTCCAAAACATATAATAAAAGCTTCAAAATAACACAAGACAAGAAGATATTGTCGTGCAAGTACAATACAAAGGATGCTTAAAAAGAAAGAAAAGACAAAAAACAAAAAACAAAAAAAAGCACTTCCAAGTACTATACAACCTCAAAATATTGCGCAATGCCCAAAATATTTTCTTTAACATTAAAATATAATTATAACATAAATGAATTTTATCATAGTGGTATTAAAGATTTTTAAAATTATAAGATTATAGATTTAAATTCAAAGTATACTTAATATATTACAATTTATTTTAATTGTACAACAACATAATCATAAATCAAAATTAATTATTTATTATATTATTTCTTTGTGTGAATTATGAATTTAAGTATATTTATGACTATTGTACTTCTTGTTGTATTAATTTAAACACTAAACATCATTTAATATCGGAATAAATATTAATTTTAAGATTTTTATAATAAAACCATTATTATTGTCTTTTGATAAAATTTTTTCTGCGATATTATGACATAATATAAAATAAATTTCTTTAATATAGTTCTATAAAGTATAGAATGTAATATTAAATTATTGCATCAAAATGTTAAGCTCCTAAAATATTTTTTAGCTAAATTTCGAATAAAGTTTTAGTTTAAGCAATCTTATTCGACAAACCTAAAATTAATTAAATTTATTTATATAAATAAAAAATTTGTCATTGTATTACAATTCAATAATAAGTAAATAACCTATAAATGAAGCTAATCTATATTAAAAATTCTATAAAATTTTAATAATAGTAATTTTTCATACAGAAGTAAAATTAAGTAAATTTTTTTATAGAAATCAAATATTTGGTAATAGTATAAAAAGTTAGTGATAATATATTTATGAGTTATGTGAATTTATATTAAAAATCATATTTAATAGCAACTAATAATAATAATAATAATAAATAACATATCCTTAAGTTTAAATAGAAGAAAATAAAACACACACACACACACATATATATATATATAAGGAAATGGGAGGAAGAGGAGATAGACCAAATATTTGTAATCATATTAAAAGTTAATGATAAAGTATTTATGAGTCACGTAAGTTTATATTAAAATCATATTTTGCAGTAACTTATATATATATATATATATATATATATATATATATATATAATTTTAAAAGAAAAATAAAATATAAAAAAAGGGAGGGATAATTCTTCCAAGAATAATGCCACACTATCTTGTTTTACTATATATTAATATAATAGTTATCACTAATAAAAATTTATTAATATAAATCAAAATTGATAACCATATTAAATTTCTATGATAAGCATTTATAAGTGAACTTAATTTACACTAAAACCTATAATAATTTAGCAATATTAATCTTTTTTAGACAAAAAGTAAAATTAGTGTACCCTTAAAATTTAAATTAAAAATTATGACCGTATTAAAGAAATTATTTTCATGATTGAAATTAATTTAGATTTCAAATTTTATATCTAAGGGTACCTAATGTATAAGTAGTAAACATAAAAAGATAAATTAAAAAAATAAAAGAGCAAAATGGAAAACAAACTAAAGCATGACACTGTTACAGTAACAATGTCTGTGATCCTGTTTTAGTGTAAATAATAAAAATGATGTCTGATGATTCAACATATAGTGGCAAAAGACAAATGCAATGCTTGGATTATTGGGAATGTATGGCTGGCCAGGACTGAGCATCAAAGCTTCAGTTCTTATCTCTTGGTCTGGCTATACAAAATGAATGAAAGGGGAATAAATAATGGAGAATGACCCTTTCTTACCTGATATTTGTATCCTAGAATTTGCTTTCCACATACACAAATAAGATAAACAAATGAAAGGACAGATTCTGTATGGAATATGAAATGGTGATTTAAACTGTAAATTCATAAAATCTCATGATAAGACTTGTTCAAGAGAGAGTTTCAAGATATTTTTATTTACAGACAGTTTCATGAACTTACTAGCATCATCAGAATTTAGTAAGGCTCTACGACTCTCTCGTCCCAAGCCTACAATCTCTTTGTAACTAAACACAGGTACCCCATCCATTCCATCAGTAATGAGGCATGATTTTTCCCCCCAAAGTAGAATGACAAATTGGATAACTGCCTTCAAACAAAAAGTTTTTGCAATTTGATTGAACAAGTCAGGGCTGTCCACTGCAAGTGCAACACTGTAGTAACGAGAACGGAAAAAGAAAAAAAAAACAGCATCAACATCACCAACGCCTTTACAAATTAAAATGAAAGAAACTCATATAATCCAACACAGAAGAATCAATTTTATCGAGGCCCAATTAAGCTGTTGAAAAAAATATGTTTCTACAAAGCCTTGAGGTCAATAAGATATAGAGTTTTCACAGTACAGAAACAAAGAAAATATCTCACAATTTCTCAACTTTTTCAGATAGCCTAGCAGGAATCTTTACAAAAGAAAGAAAATACGACATTACAAAAGACAAACAAGCATGAATGACAAAATAAAGAACATGAATCCCCTTTTGAGCATATAATCATTCAGAAGTGTTATGAACTAGAATACAGAATCTGGATGACCACCTTGAGTTGGAACAGCGTGCAATTTACAGAATTGGATTGCGATGCATTTGACCCTAGAATTTCTTTCCTTTCTGTCACACATCACTAGTTTGTCCCTTCTGATTCTCTCCCTCCTTCTCTTCTCGCTTCTCTAATCCCTGCCAAACCCCTTTTGTACTCTGCTATTTCTCTTAGTGCTGCATTTATCTTTCACATCCATGTAGAGCTTATTTCTTTACCTTCATCATTTTTTAAATGATATATGCATGATTCCAATCCTCCACCCTATATGCCATGCCTAAAAGTTTGTAATTTACATTTTCTAGAACAACCATAAAAACAGTACAGTGCCCAAATCTTCCTGACATTTGTATATTTACAAAGCATCTAAGAAGCACACTAGCAAAACTAGTAACTATAAACAGTTAAACACTGATCAAGCACCATTAATCTCTAGGTCTAAATATCACAAAACACAAGTAAATAAGAAAAAATAATACATTGGAAGAGACCCTTACCTTTCTGAGTGATTATATATTTGTAATAGCTCTTCAATAGAAGATCTTGATCCTCTCACAACATTAATTGCTCCCATAGCCATCATACCTAGGATAAATAAGCATTTCAACCTTCAGTAGCTCACAATACAAAAAGATATACTGTTGATGAGAAGCATAAAATATTAAACAAGAGACCAATAATATAACTTTGAAAGGTAGCTAGGGGACACCATAGTTAAAGCATATTTATCACTTGCATACATAACATACATCATGTTCAGGTTTGTTTTCTAAACTAGAAACTATTGATTGCCACATGCAAGATGGAAGGCCCCATGGTTCCCACCAATATGCAATAATAATTCATGAGCTCCAAAAGACACATAATTAAAATAAATTTCCTTTTATCATGAGTTCAAGAACACAAGAAGTGAATCAAATGTTATGTAGGCAAAAGAGAACGGAAAAAGTTACACCTGTTAAGATTCAGTGCAAGAGTGTTTGCATTGTGAGCTTTTGACATCCTAAGGCCAAATAAATTCAGACAACAGTGTGAAGATGTATAAACTCGAGAATAATTTACAAGGGCAATATTTTTATCCTTCTTATTTGACTTCAAGAAGCACAATGGCATTCTGAAAAGGGAACAAATGTGTCACCTTCATAAAGGGCTCAAAAATGGCTAGTGGATTCTTGGATGCAAGAATATATTTGATGATTGCAAATCCATGTTCCAATTATAAAAAGATGCAATTGAAACAATAGAAAAAGAAGAGGCCATAAAGTAGTCTATGTTCTTCACTTCAATATTATCAATGCAGGAGATGTTGACCAAAAACATTCTACTAGAGGAAAGAACATCTATGGTTGGTTAAAGAACCAAGACATAGCCAAATAACTGCGCTTACCTAAGCTCATACATAAACACATACACACCTCATAAGGGAGAGATAGAAAATTGGAAGACAGAGGAGAAAAGCTTAAAGATAACCATGTACCTTGGTCTGCTATGAGCCATCGACATGAATTATCAGCAAAAAGAGCTAGTTTGTCATTAGGCTTTACTCCAATAACTCTTAAACCTTCAGAAAAATGTAAAATTTCCTGCTCCAACTGCAATTTAAGA
>CATIWR010617749.1:0-21804 GCA_949677035.1 Omphalea diandra | reverse complement strand
AAAAAGGTTAAAAATAGAAAAATAGTTAGAGAAGTTAGTTGTATATGAAAGAAAGTAGAAATAATCTTATTTATTTTAGTCTTGATTACAAGTGAAAAAGGTAAAATTGATTTATTTTGGTTTATAAATATGTAATTTTTAATTTTTAATAAATTAAAATAATTGAATACCCGAACCAACACCAAATCGATCTATCCTGAAAGAATCAAAGAACTGAACCAAACTGTCTTAAATTTATAAGAAATTGAACTGAACTGAAAATTTGGGATAGTACTAGTTTTCCATTTTTAAAATCTTTGAAATTTTGATCCGGTCCTAGAGATTTTCAAATTCCTGAATTGGATCAAACCGTACTCACCCTATAATAAAGTAGTGTCAAGTGTTGGTGTAATAGACAGAGAAGCATAAAAATGAAAGTGAGTAATGCATAAAAGTTAAAAAAAAAAAAAAGAAACAAAATAGAGAAAAGGTGATAGAATAGGGGAGTTGTAATTAAGTCTTTAAAAAGGTTAAAAATAGAAAAATAGTTAGAGAAGTTAGTTGTATATGAAAGAAAGTAGAAATAATCTTATTTATTTTAGTCTTGATTACAAGTGAAAAAGGTAAAATTGATTTATTTTGGTTTATAAATATATAAAGTTTAATTTTTAATAAATTAAAATAATTGAAAACCCAAACTAATACCAAACCGAACTATCCTGAAAGAATAAAAGAACTGAACCAAATGTCTTAAATTTATAAGAAATTGAACTGAACTGAAAGTTTGGGACAGTATTAGTTCTCCATTTTTAAAATCTTTGAAATTTTGATCCGGTCCCAGATATTTTTAAATTCTTGAATTGGATCAAACTGTACTCACCTTACAGTAAAGTAGTGTCAAGTGTTGGTGCAATAGGTAGAGAAGCATAAAAATGAAAGTGAGTAACACATAAGAGCAAAAAAAAGAAAAAAAATAGAGAAAAGGTGATAGAATAGGGGAGTTGTAATTAAGTCTTTAAAAAGGTTAAAAAATAGAAAAATAGTTATAGAAGTTAGTTATGTATGAAAGAAAGTAGAAATAATATTGAGAGTGAATGTTATATATATATATATATATATATATATATATATATATATGATGGTGATGATTTACAAGTAACGAAAAAGATATGGTAGAAAAGGAATATAGTGTATGTTAATGTATGCAAACAAAACTTATAGATAATATAAAAATTAGATGGAGGGAGGGTAGAGAAAAGGGAAAATGTAAGTCATAATTATGGGTTTTGGAAGGAGAAGTCACGAGGCAATGTTACATTTTCATGAAAATGAGTTGCATTTCCATTTGATGTTAGCGATATAAATATCATTTAATAATGTTTGACTACCCTCATAGAGCCTTTTATGTAAAAAAAAAATATAAATTATATGAAATGTATTCAACAATGATAACCGCAGAATTTGATGTTGATTGTGCAAGTTAAGTATAATTGTGGCTAGTTCATCTAATAGTGGAATAAAGTTGACAAATAAAGAGGTAAAAGAACGTTGATTTATAGGTATGATAAAAGAAAAAATAGAAGGAATAATAATGACAAATCCATGCTACATAAGAAGCTGAGTGTTAAAGAATTATAAAATAAAATTTCAAATATTGAAACAAGAACTTGAGTGCATATAATGAAATATTAATAAGTTTGTAATGAAGGTTGTATATTCATGTTAGGTGGCTTGAATGTGGAAGGATCTGGCAGAAGATAGGAAGAGAGTGTTTCAACAAACTGCAAAAGTGGAGTTTGCTCAGGTTACAAGTGCATCATTAGGGAGGAAGTTTGACAAAGTAAAGGTATATACAAAGTAACTGCATGGTATGCTATTTTGAGCTATTTCATATGTTGGAATTAAGTGTTATATAAAGTGTGTCATATATAGAAAACATATATAGGTTTGCAAGTAATAAGTTGTTAGATAGTGTGTCATAAAAATAACGAAAAGAAGGATTTAGTTGCTTGAAGATGTAAATATGGTTAATAAATAAATTAAGGAGAGTTAACTAGGCAAGTGCAAAGATATTGATTTCATTATTTGCAGACATACATGGAATGTTACTGAATGGTGAAGAAGTTTGTAATTGTAGTTGGAAGCTTAGACAAATATAAGATAGGTGGCATTGTGAATGTGGGCCTTAAAGGCATTAAAACTACTTTTAACACAACTGTCCTTGAAAATTTTGGAAGAACTAGTATGGCAATTTGATGTGGGTAATAAATAATTACAAGTTCATAGGCAAACTATTAGAATGAAAGAAGGAAATGTGCATAGAATGATGGGCCTAAATTACAGTAGTAGCCTTTTAAAGCTTAATAGGTGTTGAAACTCAATGAGTGTTTGTAAATGATGTCATTTAGTGCATGGATAGATCAATATATATAGTCTACATAATGAGGTTACAAAAATACCATATTTAGATGAATTTAAGGTAAAGTCTTTTTATACTCAATGTTTGTCATTATTATCCTACTAACGATAATTTATGTTTGACAAAAGTTAGTTATCTTACTTGGAAACTTAGATGGAATTTGTCATCTTAACCTTAGAAGTTTAGCTTTGAAAGCTCTAATAACTGGATTTCATGCATTTAAGAAATGGAGGAAGGATTGTAGCAGCCACAAACTCTAGGTTAATGGTGTTATAAACGTAAGTGTTAGATGTCCATGGCAGTTATGATTGAATTTATAATGTATTTAATAAATGACTTGTTTGAGTTAATATGCAATTATTTTAGTTGGAGAATATATCTATTAGAGTTACAACAAGACAAATAGGAATGAGGCCTTTACCTCAAATTATAGATTAGAATGATAAGAAAGTGATAGATACCATTTGAGTAGTGAAAAAGCTAGGTAGTATGGATGGGATAAAGTATTGATGATGGTTTTTTATGAAGTGGATAATGTGAAATTAAAATTTCCAATTAAATTGGTTAACAATGGTACAACATAAAAAAAATGTAGAATAGGTAAATGTATGGTTGAAACACTACTTATGAATAAGGATGGAGTTCATTATTTGTTAATGTAGGAATTTTTATATTTTTCTGAAATGATGTTATATATGTGTTGGCCCTAGGCACCAAGAAGGGGAGGTTGAATTGGTGTTTAAATAAAAATTATAGTAAAGGATAAAGATATAGTATAAAAAAGACACAAAGATTTACAGTGGTTTGGATATTAACTAACCTTACATCCACTCCCCAATTCTCTGCAATTGGATGTTTCACTCACTCAAAATGATGTTTCCAAGCTCACACCTAACTTTTACACTTTGTGTTTTCAAGGCTCACACAACAACCTCTCTTACAAGTGTTTTCTATAGCTCACACTAAAACCTCTCTCAAGTGTTTTCACAGGCTCACACTAAAACCTTTTATAATTGGTGTTTAATGCTCATACCAAATAATCACTTAAAGCATAAAGAAGAATTAAAAGAATGAGTAGCAAATTTGCCAGAGTTTGGTTACAAGTTAATGAATTTTCTTGCATTTACATATGTTTGGTATAGTATTTATAGCCCATACCCACCAAAGAGATGTTAGACTATGAAGCTCATCAAATCTTCAAGACATGCTAGGTAGATTCTATATTAATTGCATGTCAGGCAGGAGTCACAGTCGCTATTGAAGATTTGTGGTTGCAACATTCTAATTTTCATCCAGGAGCCAAAAATTGAGACGAAAAACCTCGTTTGTGTCTAACGGCTAGTCCACGTGTCAGCTTCTTATTGGTCTATAAGAAAAATATAGTCATTGCTTTCTAACTGCCCACAAACTTCACGATCCTAATCAGTCCTTGTACAGGTTGCGACTAAGATGTGAATTCTTCTGTTTGAAAAAGAATTTTCATCTCCATGAATTGCGGTCGCTACCCACAATGTCTCCTTCATGAATTTTGTTCTTTAATGGATACTTGGGACACTTGGCATGTTGTGGTTGTGGACTTGGTTCCCTCTTTAGTCACTATGAAAGTTGTGATCGCAACTAAGATGCGACAATGACTGTGAATTCGTCTGTGACATTGATACTCCCATCTTTAGATGAGTCACGACAGTGACGATGGCCATGAATCCATTTGGCCTAGTTTCACCTTGTCTTGAGCTAAGTTGCGGTCATGAATTATAAATCACTGACCACGAATTTGAATGAACTTTGCCTTCTTGAAGATTGTGAAATTCATCCAACTTCCAATTAAAAGTCTAACTTAATTCTACAAAACAACACTTAATGGAAATATTAGAATTGATCAATCTCCTTCGTTAAGATCAAAAGAAGTCCAAGACTTAGGGTTAACCAACCTAGTCCAACAATAAGAATGTGGTATATAAGTGATATGAAAAATATTGAAAAGTGAGAAAATGAAGTGTAGGCCACAAGAAAGGGAAAAAAAATTGAACAACATGTTATATTGTCATACTTATAAATTATGTTAGTTGGAGGGATAAGTGTTGGTGAGTTGAGAATGAAAGATTATGCAATGTGGGATTGTGTAACATGTTTAATTCATACATGTAAACCTAACTATTTATGTTTATACTGTAACTAGGTTATAATTGTGAAATAGTCTAATTTGTGGAGTAGTTCAGCTACATATCTTTATTCAAATAAGGCTACAATGTGGCTTCTAGATATAGTATTCTATTGACTTGTTTCATTACCACTATTAATAATGGTGTAATAACTACAACCTGAATTTCTATGTAGGTTGTCAAAATGTCTTTCATTGAAGAAAAATAGTGTTTAAAAGCTACAGTCACAATTAAGATTAGTGTTATTAAGTAGCAAAATAGTGAGTTGAAAGAATTGCTTCTATAGGTTCTTAAGGGCCAAAGTAAGTGTCCAACTAATTCAAATGATGGCACTAATAGAAATAAAGCTAGTGATGGTAATTATAGGGTTAATAAGGTTAACAACCATATGATGAACACAATAATTAGTAAGAGATGATGTGATAAAGAGTTTGGTGATGATTTAGGGATGAGATAGAGGACCTAATCGCTACAAAGACAATCGATAGTTGTAATGCTTAATCCAACATAACATTAGAAGAGTAATGATTTCATACTTCTCATTGATGAGATTAAGTGTCTTAGGTTATTTATCATAAAGTTTTCTTTCTCATTGCTTTTGTCCTATTTCCATTGTTAATTAAATTAGTTTATTTTCATTACATTAGTAGTTTTAGTTAAGATCACAAGTTATTATTTCTAGATAAAAATACAATCATCATCTTTCAATAATTATTGCCCCTATTAGATAATATTCACTCTCATTTATGCACTATATTTAATCGAATGATCCATATGTTTGCAGCCATTAACAAGTCATACATTTGTCAAAGGGAGACTTAAACAGAGAGAATACTAAGAGAGCATAAGTCTACCCTTAGGATATCCAAAAAATTGACGTTGTTGTCAAAGACATAATGTTTTGATATTGAAAGCTTTGATTCAATTCTTAATCTAAATTTTTTTTTCTTTTTATTTAGTTTCCAGTGCAAATCTTTATATTGTATGTGAAAGATGAAGAGTCTAGGCTAAATAGAAAAAGATCTTAAACCTTTTCATCTTGAGATTGAAAGAACTCTTAAAGCAGGTAAAAGAAGACAAAGATTGGAAATGCAAGACAGAAGGCAACTAATGGTGAATAATCAAGACAACGAAAGAGCGATAAAAGACTATTATGTTCTATTATTAAATGAACCTCAGCCTAGAGTTGCAAGGCTAGCTGCTAATGCTAACAACATTGAGATCAAGCCAGTAATTAAAGTTGTTTTGTAAACTCCATAGATCCTTGACTTTTCATTGAAGCTTGTTCTACAAAATAGAATTACACCTTTCTATAAGAGCCACTACCTCCCACTCCTCAAGTTTCTTATTAGAAATAAAGGCTTTAAGAAATTTGACATAGGAAGGTATTTGAACGGATGCTTCAAGGAATGGAATGTTGATGCGTATCTTCTTTGTCGAACAAGGTTATGTAAACCTAAGTCAAGACTCTATTTTGATTTTGACAATATAGATTGAAAGGTTGGTTCTAATATCAATTCTAAGTGTTATTTTTGCAGATATTAAGATAAAATCTCATTGGGTGTTGAATATAAGCGATTAGAAGCAAAAAAACTCCAAGTATGAAAATCTACCTTTAAAAGTAACGACCGTAAATTTCAAAATGACTGCGAATTTTGAACAAAAATGTTATTGAAATTTAAAAGTCACGACCACAAATGTCAGTAGCAGTTACAAATTTCAGAAACATCTTCATGTAAGACAGACGATTTCACGGTGACAATCGCGTCTAAAAAGAAAAATAGCGACCATGAATTTTAAGATTCGTTAGAAAGATCCAATGACTAGTTTTTGAAGAAACCAATTGTTTCATGCCATATGGACTAGACGTTAGATACAATTCAAAATTAGATATCGCGAATTCAATCTTGACCATGAATTTCATCTAATGAGCATTTAATGCAAGATATGTCTAGTACAACTTAGAGATTTAAGCATAGTTTCTTTGTAACATCTCTTTGTTGGTTATTGTCTATAAATACACTACCAGATGGACTTGCAAGCAAGAGGATAACCATTGATATGTGTCAAAACTTTTGTTAAGTTAATTCTCAACTGTAATAGTTTGGTGTGAGCTTTAAACACCTTGAGTTAGGTTTGAGAGTGAACCCTTGTATAGAAAACTCTTATTTAGGTTTGAGAATTAGTCTAGTTACGAAACTCTTATGTATATTTGAGTGTGAGCCTTAGGAAAACACTTTTAAGGTTTGGTGTGAGCTTAAAACATGAGGTTGAATGTGAGCCTTGGGAAAACACTTGTAAGGTTTGGTGTGAGCCTAAACACTAAATTGAGTGTGAGCTTGTAAAACACTAATGATTGGGTGAAATACCCAATTGATGAATTGAGAAGTGGATGTAGGGTTGGTTAATACTCGAACTAATATAAAACTCTTAAGTTCATTCTTCTCATTCTTTTTCTCTAATCTTTCGTATTTTTGAGCTTCCTCTAAAATCAAAACTGTAAATTTTTCACCAATTCAACCCCTCTTTCTTAGTGCACTAGGGCCAATATTCTTAAAAACTTGAAGGAACTTTGCAAAATTCTTAGCTATTTTATCATATCTTTGACTCTTCAACCTTTGAGAAAATGGAATGGGAGGCACATATATTTGAACCACTAATGGTAGAAGGCAAGCTTTTTCTTTCCTTGTTATTGCACTTCTTCCTTCTTCTTCTCCAAAATTGCTTCTTCTTTTGCTTGTTTCTTAAACTCACTAACTCTATATTCCACCACTCTTTCACTTCTCAAAGTGATGACTTTCATATGCTCATTTGAATTAACCTCTAAAGTAAATGACAAACTTTCCACTTGTCTATATGACATAACATTCGCCAATTAGCCCACTTTGACTTCCAATGCATGAATAGATGAAGAATGATGTTTGTTAATTCGTTCAACTTTAGCATCTAACTTTTCAAAACTTCATCTTGTTCATCTATCCTCTTATTGGATTTGATAATAAATTTCTTCATCATGACCTCGTAACTTGATTTCTTATCCTATTAATACTATGCTTAAAATTTTGATGGTGCTTGTGGTCTCAAGGCATTGTTCCCACTCTAAGAAAAAATGGGATGATTGTTCCAACCAAAATTCTAAGAATTGGAATATGGTTTGTTGCCTTGTCTATTATTGAAATTCCCTATAAAGTTTACTTGCTTGATATTAAAAAAGCAAAAGAGTTGCCCAATTGGCAATCTATGCTCACATGGCCACCTTTTCCATAAAGCTCATAAGAATTCATTTGCATTGTTGGAGAAGCTATGACATTGCAATTCATGGCATTTATTTGCTTAGATAAGTTGGCAATGCAAGCTTATATAATTATCAATTGATCAAATTCTAAAACTCTAACTACCTTTCTTAGCATACATCTTTCAGATTGCCATTAGTAACTGCTAGTTGCCATCTCCTTAAGCAACTGATAAGCTACATCATCAAAAACTCCAAGTCACTTGAATGTATCATAAGTCTCTAAGAATCTTATTCTATAAATGTATGGATCTTCATGTGGTAAACCTCCAAACTAATTATTTGAACCATTTGAATTATTACTAGCTTGATCCCAAAGTTGTTGGTAATATTAGTTGGCCTTGTAACTTTGAGTTGAGGTTCATTTAGTAATGGAACACAATAGTCCCTTATAGCCCTTTTATTGTCTTAATTGTTCACTATTGGTTGCCTTCTATTATGCTCTTCTAATTTTTATCTTATTCTATGCATTTTAAGAGCTTTCAATCTCAAGATTAAAAGGTTCAAATCTTATTTTACTTGGTCAAGACTCTGAGTCCTTTGCATACAAGATGAAGATTTACACTTGAAACTAAATAAAAATAAAAGAAAATTCTAAATTAAGAATTGATTCAAAGATTTAATATTTAAGCACCATGACTTCGGTAATAATGCCAATTTTCTTGATGTCTCTAGTGGTAGACTTATGTTATTTTAGTATTCTCTCTTTTTAAGTATCTATTTGGCAAGTGTATAACTTGCCAATGGCCACAAGTGCATAAGTAAATGTATTGCATAAGTGAGTGCAAATATTGTCCCATAGAGAAAAGGGCAATAAGTATTAAAATATGATGATTCTATTTTTATTTAAACAATAATAACCTAAGATCATATCTAAAACTACAAATGCATTGAAAATAAATAATCTAATTAACAATGGCAAAAATACTAAAGTAATGAGAAAGAAAACATTATGATAAACAACTTATGACACTTGATCTCACCAATGAAAAGTCATGAAATCATGACTCTTTTAATGTTATGTTGAATTAAACATTGCAACTATCAATTGTCTCTATAATGATTAAGTTGTCTCTCACGAGAAGTCATTTAACTTTGTAATTATATTTTATAGAACCATCTCTCAATGTGAACTAGAAACAAATCACTCATTTAGATCTAACAATCCTTTATATTATAACAATAAGTTTAGTGGTCATCTATACTCGTTAAGTAACTTAAAGGGAGTGATTCTAGATTTATTTCAATTTACAATCTCTCGATCTATAAACAAAACACAAATCATGCAATTGGCGATCGGGTAATTACAAGCATTAGGTTAAAAAATCATTCATTTGCAAAAGAACAAACTCCTAACAAAGTCATTAAAATCATAAATTAATCAATATGTTCTATGGTCCATCAAGGTCCTAGATCAAAGAGCTACCCAAATATGCTAACAAAATAAGATAAATTCAATAGTAAAAGCATCATCTTTGACAAAGGAAATAAGAACAAAGAAAAGGAAATAAGAAGAAATAGAAGGAAAGATGAAATCTCCAAACTATATTCTCCTCCTCTTCTTGTTCCTTGATCAAGTGTCTCTTGAACTCTTGCACTTAATCTAGAATTAAAAGTTTTGTTTCCCTTGTTTTCTCTTTCTAAAATGCTTCTTTAAATCTTTGAAAGGTCTTTTTTCCTCCTTAGGAAAATCCTTAAGTGCTTCCCTTTTATATTCCTTTAAAAGAGCTAAAATGTAGGCTAAAAAGTAGGATTCATAATGCCTGTGTTGTAGTTTGTGATATTTATCACACGCATGACAAAAGGAGATCACTTTTCATTTGTCTAAATTTTTAACTTGGTCCCTAAAGTTGCTAGTTTTGCTTGTTTTGGTCTTATTTTGTTCTAAACTTGCTAAAACACCTACAAATATCCAAATATAAATAATACAAATACACTCAAAATAACTTAATTTCATCATAGAATTATGTCAAATCAAGCTCAAAACTCATCAAATAACTATAAATAAATTAAGCCTAATGCTAATCAAGTAAGGGTTCTTGTGACTAAAATAATTCAACTTCATGTCCTAAAGTTCACTAATCAAATGGGCTTTATTTGGGCTTATGCAAGATTGTTTTGTGTCTTTTTGTTTTGTTCTTTAATTTGTTGCATTCTAGTAATTTCTTTTATATGTCATTTGCTTCCATTTGAAGTTCCTTTTTTTTTTTTGGCTTTTTTAATTAATTTTCTTTTAAGTTATCATTTACCTCCACTAAGTTTTAAATTTTATGATTTTGAGGTTGGCATCATTTAACTAATTGCTCTTTAAGATTTATTAATTTTGATTCTTTTAAGAACATAAAGGGTGTTGGCTTGAGTGATAAAAGACAACAGTGGTGAGATCATTATAGAAAAAAGTCAAAAATAATGTGAAACACATGTGATAACAAATTAATTTGGGTGCAAACATGTGAGGGAGTATTTAAGGAACAAATTTCTCCTATTTCCAATAAGTTTTTGCAAGTTATAAACATGAGTAGTGAAAGAGAGCCACAAGAGCTTGATATGAAATTATTCATAAAGGTTGTTAATGACCAATTTAGAAATTCAAATACTAGGCTAAATGGCATTCTATCTCCATCTAATTCTAAAGCCATTAAAAGACATGTGATTGGGGGAAAAGAGGAATATGATTCAAATTTGGAGGAATCACGTTCTAGCAAAGATAAGAAGATTATTTCCAAAAGATATAATAAATTAGGCAACATCAAGATGAAGATCTCAACCTTTAATGGAAAGAATGATCCCAAGCTATCTTAGAGTGGGAAAAAAAGGTAGAGCATGTATTTGATTATCATAATTACTTTAAGGTGAAGAAAGTAGAACTAGCAACAATTCAGAAATTATGTCAGCATGTGGTGGGATTAATTAGTGGTCAATAGGCAAAGAAACAAAGAGAAAAATATTTAATCATAGGAAAACATGAAAGTGGTTATGCACAAAAGGTTTATTCCTAGCCATTATTTTATAGACAAGCATAAAAAGTTACAAGGGCTGGTTTAAGGGTCCAAAAGTGTGGAAGACTACCACAAGGAGATGGAAAATAGCCATGGTAAGAGTTAATATAGAAGAGGACTGAAAGACTACCATGGAAAAGTTTATTGGCGGCTTGAACAAGAGGTTGTTGATGTGGTTGAATTACAACAATATTTAAAGATAAAGGAGTTGTTATATAAAGCCATTAAGGTGGCGATGCAAATCAAGCCTAAGTTTATTACAACTACAGAGTTATAAAAACATCTTTAAGGTTCTAATTTTAAAGAACAAAACATTTAAAGTTTTCTAATACTAAATCTTACTCTTAATAGTTGTTATAAATGCATACCAGCCAAGCATATTCTTTTTCTTCTTTTACATGGCTTAACTCTCAAGTCATGCAATGAGTTTTGAAACCTTTCCAAATTTTCTCATTTTGACCTTAAATCACCCAAAACTCCTATATATACATATTTTCTATATTTTTTTGAGGGATAAGAAAAAAGATTCAACCTAGGACTTTAAGGAGACACTAAAAAGAGAGATTTGAAGATATTGAAGATTTAAAAAGAATTGGGAGGCCATCTTTGTAGACCTTTTATTAGCAAAGTTGTTTGAAGGAGATACTTAACTCTTTTATTTTAGTTTTTATTTTAATTGATTATGAACATGGTTTTTTTCTATTCTTTGGATTTTGAATCTTAATTATGTGTAAATATGTAAATAATTTTCTAGTCTAAGGATTAGGAAGTAATCATTTAATCTTTCTATGGTTACTAATTGAAATTTTGGTTTTGACTCATATAACAATTATGTTCTTTAATGCCTTGCTTGTGTTATGATCCAATACTTATATGTGTTAAGGTATTGTATAAAGTAGCAAGAGTGAGAGCATAAAACTAGTTCATAAATTGCTAATCCTAGGATCATTATAACTTAAGGATAAAAACAATCCTTTAAGATTATAACAAGATTAGCTATGAACTTCAAGAATTTCTATTGAAACTTTTGTGACCATGAGAGTAGGTTAACAAAAATTTACTTAGTATAGCTTAAAAGAGCGTATTAGATATCTCAGGGCACTTGATCTTTAAGAGTTAATGAACCTCAATCATAATCAAAATCAAGTTAATTAGACAATGATAAGAGATTGACATGGTGAACCTTAATTCCTTTAAAGTTTATATCATTATAAGTTTTGTTTTTGATTTCATAAGTTTAATTAATAAGTAAATTAACTTTGTACATTTCCACCCTATTAATTGATTTGCTCGGTAATATTAAGATATAATAAATTTTGATTATTATAATTCTACCCTCATGCAATTAATACTTTACTCATTCCATATTACTTATTACATTATTGTGCACTCATAATTTATCATAAGGAGAAAATTGTCCAAAATGTAAAATGCAAGATCAATTATTCTTATGTTGTCATGTTGTTGTGAATCTTTGGTATATTATTTACCTGTGTCTAGATATGAAGATCCCCAGTTGAATTCAAGTAAAGTATGGCTAAAATATATGATATGATTATTAAAATTTGCAACAACAAATCTTATATTTATGATTCTTTATAGATTTGGATTAGCAAAAATAAACTTGTTTTTGAAGGAAAAGCCTTTAACACAGTGCAAGTTATTGACAATGCTTGGAGTCTATTATAGGAGTATCAAATTGCATGTTAGAAACAAGTATATAACAATTTAAGCTTGGCCACCTTTAATTGGGGTTATCCTCCTTTGGACCTATCAAGATAAATACAAATGCTGCTATCTATAAAGATAATTTTTAGGGAGTGGATTTTGTGAATCAAACTAAGCAAGGTGCAAATTATGATGTCTAGGACAATAAGAATTTATTCAAGCTATGTTAGTGTCATTGTAGAAACATTAGTCATTAGATGGGCATTCTAGATAGTATAGAGAACTAACCTTAGAAGCCTTATTAAGGAGAGTGGTTGAAAATAAGTCACTAATCGTCTTAATGGGAGTTTGTCAACAAATCCTTATGTCTTGTTATTGGCAGATGATATTCTAAACCTTTCAAGAAGTTTGGATGTTAGAAGCTACTTTTATGTTCACTACTCAGCTAATAAATTATCTGATGCTCTTTCACATTTTATTTCTCGAGTTGGCCAAGAATTAATCCTTGTTAAGGAAGTCCCTGTATATATTGGCTTGTTGGCTCTTTTGGATGTAAGATTAGCTTTGATTGTATTTTCTTAATTCAATCCTTCTATTGTAAAAAAAAAAAAAAAAAAAGGTTCTATTTCACTTCTATAGTCTGAATCTTGAACAAAATATAATGGAGATTTAAGCACTATATTAAAAAAAGAAGGGTTCTATTTCACTTCTATAGCCTGAATTTTGAAAAGAATATAATGGAGATTTAAGCAATATACAAAGTTTACGTTTGTGTTTTTAAAATTAGAGTGATCAATAAATCAGTCGATTAATTTGACGGGTTTGGCTGATCTAGTTTAATTGATTTAATAATAAATAAAATTAAAAAATCATTAAAATAATTTTAAAAAATAAAATATATTTATAATAATTAAAAATTAAATTTTAATCTAAAAAACTAAATTGATCAATTTAATTTTTAATTTAATTACTAATCAACTAATTTAATATGATTTCAAAACACTAACATTCATACATAGCATGAGCAAAAACTACAGTGGAATGAAATTGTTTAGATGTAGAAATGGGCTTCACGTCGTGGACCCTAAAGTAGCAAGAAACTGAAAAATGTAGAAATGAGAAATATAGAAGTATACACAATCAATGATATTTTTGAAAATTATAGGAAAAGAAAATGTGAGGGAGACGTGTAGATAAAAAAATATATGGATATATTTATAAATATTTGTTCTTATATTTTTACATTTAATATAATTAAAATAAATAATTATTAAATCACACCAAAATTAGTTTTTATTCTATAAAGTATCACTAAACTTTATTAAATATGTACTTTAAATCTATAGCAGATTCAATAAATCTCTCATCCATTGAAGTTAAAAGGCAAAAAGATATATGTTTGAAAGTGAAAATGCATTTATTAATTTTTTAAAATTATAAAAAATGTCAAAATATTTTTGACAAATTACAGTAAATTTCCGAAAGAAAATAATTTCGAATTGCGGTCCTTTTGAATTTCCCTGCATTGGAGTCGAAACCGAAGAGAAAACAAACCTATGTCAGCACTGTCATCTCTTTTTTGCAGTTTAGCTCAACGGACAACACAAAGTAAATTCTTCCCGCCCAGGAAAATAGCAACAAGATGAACAGTACATCACCAGCTCATTCATCAGTGTCAACGACGGCAATCGTTGGAGGAGGTAGCGTAAACAATGCGGCATTGGAAGATTTCCACTTACCTTCCGATCTTATATCCATTCAAGACCGCAAGGAAGAGGCCATCCTTGGTTTGTTTTTCTTCTCGTCTACTTGAACTTGCAATAACGAGTCTATCATCTGCCAAAGATGGGTTTTGTTTTGTGCATTTTATTGTTCTTTTGATCGATGTTATACTTGGGGTAAATTTAACGAAATTTGGGATGTCACAGAGAAAAATTAGTGAGAAAGTTTAAAACAAAATTGATTCTATTTTGGAAGCTTTGATTTGTAGTTCTGAAAGCTGATCTGATGGCTGCACTTAACAAAGAGGTTAAATCCTTGGATGAGGATAATTGGAAATTTGAAGGACCTCGTTCTCGCACCCACCTTATATCAAGGCCTGGTTAGTATTAAATCCGTACACTGGCTTTTCCTCTTAATATGTCCTGCTCTTGTTGGATAAATAGGGCTAAACATATTATTGTCTTTTAATTTTTATGTTGTTCTGGAAGAGTATTTTTTCTTTTTCGAAGCGCCATTGATATTAGTTGCCTGAAATGTGGTTCGAAATATTGGTAATAAAGGTGCTGAGCTCTCTGAATTGGAACAAATCTTGGGTCATCTTTCAACTTCTCATGAACATAGAAAACCTACTTGACTTCAATTGAATTTTCTCATCCTTACTCCCTAGTTAAACCATATATTTAGAAAGCAATGGAAAAAGGTTATATTTATGTTATCTGTTGTGAGAGCATCCTATGCTATGATGTTTAGACAGACATGAGAGTCAAATTTTTACTAGGAAACGGAATGCGGAAACATGGCATCTTCATTCATCCTGGCACTTGGGCATAGCTGCTTATGTATTTCGGTGGCTTTTTCTTTTTTGGTCCATTAGAATATTAAAAAACTACACATCCTAATTTACTTTCAAGATAAAAAATCGCATTCACATAGAGAAGACGATATTTATAAATATAAAACCATCTTCTGTTGTTTCTTCCAGATATAATTATCTTATAATATGAAAATATGTCTCATCTTCACATGTAAGCATATCTATATTCGTTCATGAGTAGTAAAATATTTGAACGCAATTTTGAAGCTGGAAATTTTATTTGAAATAGCATATTAAAAAATTGTTGGACACATTATGTCATATCTGGTAAGTGCCATTGTCTCCCTCATAAATGGTGTCATTGCTTAGTAGGGAAGTGAACTTGTCATACATATATGCATTTCCTAAGAAATCTAGATGGATTTAAGAGCAGATTCACAGTAAGAGCCATTAAATCATGTAATCTTCTTTCTGTGCATGTGTGTTTGTTGGATAATTTGTCTTGATAGTTATTAAATTATGACCAAAATTTTACTGTGATCATTAAAGATTGATTTGTTCAATTGAATCACTAAAATTTAGTTTTTATTTTATTGTAATTGATTATCTATTATTTTTATTCTATTGTTGAGTTATTTTGAATTTTTGTTCAAGTGAGAGTTTTGAATGTCTATTTTTATTATAACAAAAAATTCAAAGCATAAAATCATTTTAGAGTAGGAAAATATAAAAAAAAAAAAAAAAAAAAACCACAATATAATAAAAATTAAAATTTAATTATTCAATTGAATAAAATTGATATTTAATAACCAAAATAGAATTTTAATTATAAGTGACCATAAGGGTTAACTACATTGTATTTGTTCATATAGCATATGAGCAGTTATGAGGACGAGTGCACCACAAACACACACATACACGTTTGTGCGCTCATGCTTGTTTGTTGTTGGCCTGTTCTAGGCCTTCGAAACCTGCTTTATCTGTGACCTACTGGTTCAACTCTTTGTCACTTCTATAATATTGTACAACCATTATTGTTTGTTATGTTCATATAAGAAAATCTTCCGTTATTAATTCTATGCAGGTGGATTTATAAGCAAGATGGAAATAGCTAAGCATAGGAACTTGGCTCCAAAATAATTTCATTTCTTCAGCCAGGTTACATATTTCACTCATCAACAAGTTAGAAGTAAGTTTCTGCTGACAAGATTAAAGCTTTTCTGTTTCTGAACTTAAAATGAGGGTTTTAAGTTACAATGCAACTGGATCTGCGAAGCACTATGTTAAAAGATTTTTCTCTTTTCAATTGTATTGCATCTGTTTGATGGTCTATAATCTAGAAATGGAGTTCCCTTTTGCGAGTATTTATAGCTCACCATGCAAAATTGACATTACAGAGTCAAAAGACCGATATGGTTTTGCACAGTGCATAATGCAGCTGAGATTAGAATCATTGTTCTATCTATAATCTGAAATATGTTTCTTTTCTTATTTCCAAATGTTCAGTATTATCTTTATTCGATGCTACTTGGAAATGGGCTGTCACCACAAGATATGAAAAAACAATGAAAAAAGGGTCTGGATTCTGGCACTTGTTCAATTCAGTTCTCACTGCAAAAATTACATTAATGTGAAACCACAAGTGAGCTGGTGATATATAATTACTTACAGCCTTGGTTTCTGGCTTGATGAATATGGAGTTTAGGATATCTCTGTGGTTATTATTCATGTGCTAGGTTACTTTATTTTGGGGGGGGGGGGGGGGGGGTGTAAGTAACATAAAAAATTATAGGACTTTAAAGTGTTTAAGTGATCTGGACAGTACATGTATGTGAGAACGTGGTGGTTGATGATGTCTATATGGCGAAGTACTTTGCTCTTCAGAGCGCTTGCTGGTTAAAATTCTGATTATTAGCCATAGGAAGAGCTCCTTGTTTAGCTCTTGTTTTTTCTTTTGTCATTGAGCCTGCTTGAATGCTATTAGGGAGAGTGTTTTGATGCGTCAAGCATTTCTTATTATCTATGGTGGATTACTGGAGAGGAAACAATATTTTGCCTATTTATGTAAGGCTTAAAATAAAATATCTTACGTCAGATTATAATTTTAGTCATAATTTTTATTTGTTACAGTTATGCTTCATCTTTAAATTAGCCATTTGATCAAATTTGATTAAAATTGGCTAAAAATTATATTTATATTTTTTATGATATAGTATGAAAAATAATTATTTTGCAATAATATAGAGGGAGAAAGTTTTTTTTTATGATGAATTTTGGTTAAATATTGCAATTTAAATTTGAAAATGAGATATAATTGTAATATTTAAAAGTTATGGCTAAAATTGTAAATTGATGTAAAGTTTTATATTTTCTTCGAACAATAAAACTATTTTTATTTTGTTTTTGCCATCGAATATTAGAGAGCTTTGAGAACTCTATCCAGGGAATGTGAAAGATTTCCAGGACGGTGCGGCTAAATATGTTTCAGCCAATATAGCAGAGAGCTTTGACCATCCAGGGAATGTGAGATTTCCAGAACGGTGCGCCTAAATATATTTCAGCCAATATAGCAGTTGGATCATTGATAGTTTTTATTCTAATTTTTCTATTTAGAGGGCGTTCGGTTATTAAAATTTAACATTTTTATTTGAAATCTTTTTTTTAAAAATAAAATTTTAAGTATATAATTTTTGAAATATAAAATTTTTGTATTTAGTTGGATATCAATTTTTGTGAAAAATTCAAAATTAATGTGTTTGGTTTATACATAAATAGTTCAAAAAAAAATTAATCTAAACTATCATTATGTTTTTAATGCAATTGCATGTTTTTATTTAATTAATTTACATAAAATTTTTTTCATACAATTAGTGATAAATTCAATATAAAATATATATAATATTATATATATCTATATTTATATTAAATAATAAGGTTATATATATCTATATATTATATTAGTTAATGATAAATTTGTCAATATACAATTATATAATTTTCAATAGTCATGAGAATATTGGAACGTAACTTTTCTAGCACTTTTCCTTAAAGATTGGACAGTTTGGATGAGATCCACAGATTCAGGAATATAATTTTTTTAAAAATATAACATTTTCATGCAAATCAAATACCAAAATTTAATATTTTTGAGCAACTTTTCTTTGAGAATTTTGCAACCAAATGCCCTCTTAAAAATTTGATCATTTACTCCAGCCATAAGTTCAGCATGAACACAAGGATTTAAGTTGTTGATCAGAGGAACCATTCATAACATCATATAATGATAAGCTCAAATTTGTACTGCTTCTACCATATTGTTTAAAATAGATCCGCATGACAACCATTTGATTTGCAAATCAATTTCATTAAAATATATATTTTGGATGAAAGATTTGAAATTTGATATTCATTTAAAATTTGTTGTTGAAATAAGCATGTCAAATCTAAATGCATAGATTTGAAATTTGATTGTTTGGACGGAGTAAAATTTTAAATTTATTTTTAATATTAAATAATATCAGAATATCTATTTTTAATTGTATCACATTATTAATACGATTTAAATTGTTTTTAATTCATGAAAGGTTTAATGGGTTAAACAACATTGTAGGCTACACAATAGGAAGTAATACACCCATTTCAATAGCTCCTACCATATTCGTAGATGAGAGAAATCAAATTCGAGAATCTCATTTCTCATAAAGTGTACTTCATCATCAAGCTAGCTTGCATGTGCTAAAATTATTTTAACTTCAATATTCCCACCTTGGCTTCAGGCATGTTTTATGACCTAGCTTGCGTGCATCATCAATTTAGAGCTCCTCAGTTTGAGGTGCAATTCCTCCTTTCTTTCATCGAGGGTCTTATGACTTAGTGTTTTTTGAATGGGGTTGAGACTACTTGCACCAGTCGTCACATCTATGACTTTTACACTAGCAAGGATCCACAACCTAATGATGGCACATACTACATGGCGTGGTTGTACAACTTTTAGATCTACGAGCATCACATTAGCAAATAGTAGACAATGATTTTCCTAAAAAAAGACTATTTTATATTTACTTCTAATTCAAGGACATGGATGACTGATTTTACGTTGGTTATGCAAATGTATTTTTGACTTAGCAAGCTTTTCTTCTTTTTCTAATTATCTTTCTTCTTTTTCTTATGCCCTAATTTTTGCCTAAGTCACTTTTCGGGCTTTTGACTTAGCAGGCTACCTTACTTTTCTCACATCTCACGTGAAATACTTCTTCAATCGTTTTAAGTTCACTAGCTTGATGAATTCGCTCTCTATCCATATTTGCTAGTTTCATTGCACCACTGAAGTATATTTGTTTGACCATGTAGGAACTTTTCTAATTTGGATTGAACTTTCCTTGAGGATCCTGAATCTACGATTTAACTACCTTTAGCACCAGATCACCAATCTTTATAATGCTTGGTTTGACCTATTTGTTAAATGTGCGAGCGTTCTAGCTTGATACAGCTGGATGTGATATAGGGCTTTTAATCTTTTCTCATCCAACATAGCTAATTGTTCAAATATATTCCTTATCCATTGGTACTCAGGAATGCCATATTCAATTAATATGAATAAGGACTTCACTTCTAGTTCAATTGGCACTACTACTTCCAGCCTGTATACCAAAGAATACGATGTCACCTCGATCAATGTCTTTGTCGTAGTTCGATAACCCCATTAAGCGAAAGGTAATTTCTCAGACCAGTCTTTATGCGCTTCAATCATCTTAGCTAGGATGTTTTTAACATTCTTATTTGCCACTTCCACTGCATCATTGGCTTGCAGTATGTAAGGTGATGACTTATGGTGGACCACCCTATATTTTCTTAACATAACCTAGACCTTTGCCTAAAAATGGACTCCATTATCAGTAACGACATGGTACGTCACTCTATAATGGCAGATGAGGTTCTTCTCAATGAAACGTGTCAACTGTTTTGCCCTTAACTTACCAAAGGCTTCAACCTCTATCCATTTCGAAAGGTAATCCATTGCCACTATAATCTGCCTATGTGGATCACCTTGATGTCTCATGTTGTAAACGACAAATGTGAGGTCAAATTCTACAACTCAGTTGGCAAAAAATGATTGAGGCTACCATGAACCTAACATTCGTGACAACTCCAAACCTTCTGAATATAGTCATGCTCCATAGTAGTCCAGTAATGCCCCAACCTCACAATTTTCTTTGTCAACATTTTCCCACTCATGTAGGGACAATAGACTCCTACATACACCTTCTTTTTGACTTTGTGGGCCTCTTCCTCAGCCAACATCTCAAATGGATTTCATCGGTCATCCTTTTGTACATTATACCATCATAGACCATAAACTGCGAAGATAACCTTCATATCACATCTTTATCCTTTTGCTTGGCCTCAGGGTATTCACCACTTTCCAAATATCTTTGTATATCAAAATACTAGGGGTGATTCTCTACTAACACCTTTATTATTCTTGTATCCCTATAACATGGCACTCTAGATAGGAGTGTGATGAGTGGTTTCATGGGCATCACCTCCAGCCTATCCTAAATAGAAACCAGAGTGGCCAAGGTATTAGCCATTGCATTTTCTTCTCTTAATAGATGATGAAACATGACTCTGAAAATTTTTTACCAATCGTTTTGCACATTCTAAACACGTGTCTAAACGTTCTTCTTTCAATTCCCATTCATTTGTTACTTATGGACCGACCGACAATGAGTCCCCAAACACCTTTGCTATTTTCACCCTTATTTGTTTCAAGAGTTTAAGCCCTAATGTGTATGCCTCATACTTAACCATGTTATTGATAACTTTATAGTTCAACTTCTTAGCTTTTAGGAAAAGTTCTCCTTCTAGTGAGATCAAAATTACTTCTACACCTGCCTATTTTTTATTTATAGCTCCATCGAAATATACTCTCCACCCTTGAGGCTCAATTGCTCTTAACCTTCATATAAGAAATGAAAAAGTTTTGATTCTCCCTCTTCGAGAGGTTGCTTTACCAAGTACTCAAAAACTGTCTATCCCTTGATCACCTTCTTAGCTACATATTCAATATCAAATTTGATCAACAAGATCAACCACTTTGCCAATCTTTCAGTAAGGGAGAGGGCTTTATGTAAGTATTTAATCGGGTCAAGCTTTGAAAATCACTTCCATGCAATATGGTTGAAAATAATGCCTTAACTTTTTTGTCCCCCAAACCGTTGTCAGATAGGTTTTCTCCACCTAATTATACTTCACTTCGTAGGATAATAACTTCTTGCTGAGATAGTATACTACATTGTTGAACTAGGATAATTAATCCTAGGTTTAAAACCTCTTTTGATCTTGACAAAGCAGATTGATCATCACTAATGTTTCAAATAAGTGTTGTTATTGCAGAATTAAATCAATCCCTCAAGAAGAAATGAAGAAGTTGACATATTCCAAAGTAGTATGTAAATCGCGACCGCAACCTACAAATTCGCGACCGCGATTCATGTTAAGACATGCTGAAAATCAAGCAGGCGAAATAGCAGTGTCATTCTCAGCCGCGATCCCTGAGAAGAAAAAGGTCAAATTATCACAGACGAATTTGCGGTAGAAATCTCGGCTGAGTCGTGACCGCGAATTTCAAAGAAATTCAAGAAGGAAGCAAGTCCACAACCACAGCCTGACAAGTGTCCAATGAGACTGTAGGAAGTCAAAAATCGCGAAGACATCTTGCCAGTAGCGACCGCGATCCTTGTGGAAGA
>CATIWR010617680.1:0-15166 GCA_949677035.1 Omphalea diandra | reverse complement strand
TTAGAATAGCAATGGTCATTAGCCTGCAACAGGTCCTCAAATGCAGCAGTAATAAGCCAGCAATAGCAATTGATATCTCTGTATTGAAAAGGAAATAATCAAAAGTCTTCCATAATTTCTTAGTTGTCAAGCTAAATTAAGCGCCAAAATAGGAAAGAAGTAATTTCTACCTAAAGAAAGCCAACCCTACAATGTAATGAATCTAGACTGCTTATGGCTTTTTTTTATTAATCACTGTATATAAGATTTTAATAATTGATTAAAGGAAAAGAGAGGAGGACTAAAGTAGGGTTTTTACAATATGAAAGGCTCTATCTATGTTCTTCCAGAGAGCCTCAAGAGTTTTTCATGACCACCTTACGCTGTCCAAGCTTCTTATTTTCTCCACTCTGAGGTAACAATGGTGCTCTCAGTTTTATTATTTTGTTATTTTTCTTCATTTTTTTTGTATATTGAACATATTTTATTACAATAACAAAGCATGTAAGCTATTGTGGTTTTATTAGAAGCAATGCTAGAAAAGATTTTTTATTTCCTGACCTATGTTTTCACATGGTATGGCTTGATTTATTTATTTATTTATTTTGAGAATATGGCTTGATTGATTGTTGAAAAAATTATTTGTTACACAAAGCCTAACTATAAATTATGGTAATCACATGGGCAAAGATATGGTTCACAACTCATCTCAACTAAAAAAATTAATAAATAAAGGAATTATTGGTTAAATACTGCTAAACCTTGTGAAAATTACAACAATAATAATAGTGGTAGAAAAAATAATGACAATAAATAATGTTCCAAATATATAATAAATTTAAGAAAAAAACAAAACAACAACAAGAAATTCATTGTTTTTTTTAAAAAAATTTGCCAGTAAACCAATTTATATTATTTTTATTTTCAAAATATTAAAAAAAAAACCAGCATAGATCTTGAAATGCCTATTGTTTAACAATCTGTTAATTTTTCTTTGATAACATTAGTAAACCAATCAAGATGGATTTTTTTTTTTTTTATTCTTTGATCTCTGATGCATATTAATTTCCACCATTAATTTATTGCTGCAGTGGCGAAGGATTGGTGGCCTTTTCTGATGCTAATCCATTCTAAAGCTTAATCTCTGACTCCTCTCAGGGTGGAGGCAAGAAAAAGTAGTAGTTCTTGGAACTGGATGGGCTGGCACCAGTTTCTTGAAAAATCTGAAAACTTGTTCTTAGGATGTTCATATTGTATCTCCATGCAACTATTTAGCATTTACACCTCTCTGGAGGCAAGAAAAAGTAGTAGTTCTCGGAACTGGATGGGCTGGCACCAGTTTCTTGAAAAATCTGAAAACTTGTTCTTATGATGTTCATATTGTATCTCCATGCAACTATTTAGCATTTACACCTCTCTTACCAAGTGTTACAAATGGAACAGTTGAAACTCGCAGTATTGTTGAACCAATTCGCAATGTCGTAAGGAAGGTATAAAATATGAATTGCAATCCATTGCATATTGTGCTTCATTAACTTTCTTGTTTAACTTCTCTTATTTAGCAGAAACCTTATAATGTTGAATTCAAGGAAGCTGAGTATTATAAGATTGATCCTGCCAACAAGATAATTTATTGTCGATCAAGCCAAGCCTCAAGTTCGGGTGAGATCTTAGTGATTGCTATGGGGGTTCATGCGAATACTTTCAACACCCTTGGCGTTGAGGAACATGCGCATTTCTTGAAGGTAAGGTATATATAGCATGATACTGATTAGCAACTACTTGTATCAACATGAAGCTTTGAAAATGTACTATTATTGAGTTCGCCATGCAGGAAGTAGAAGATGCTCAAAAGCTTAGGATATCAGTAATTGACTGGTATAAGCGTTGAAGCCTTCCTAGTGTAAGTGAAGAAGATAAGAAGCGGATTATGCATTTTGCAGTTGTAGGTGGTTGTCCAACAGGTGTGGAGTATGCTGCTGAACTTCATGACTTTGCATTTGATGATTTAGCTAAGGACACTTCTTGAAGCAGGCAATCAAATCTTGAACATGTAAGGCAGGATATTTCTTAATTCACTTCCTGAGGAAATAATTTTCCACTCTTTCAAGTGTTTCTATGATCATTACAGGTTTGACAAAAGAATTACTGAGTTTGCTAGAGACCAGTTCCAAAAGGATGGTATTCAATTAAAGACGGTCAATGGTTGTGAAAGTTTCTGATAAGGATATTTACATTAAGGACAGACTAACTGGACTAACTGATTCTATATATGCAATGGTTCTCTGGTCAACTGGCATGGCGACTCACAATGTCCTTGCAGATTTCATGAAGCAAATTTGTCAGGTCTGTATTGCTTTACAACCATTTGCATCTTATCATATAGAATTTGCTTCTGATCACTTCCAAAATGTCGTTTGATCTTGAATTTATCATTCAATTCCTAACATTCTTCTTCATTTGAGCACAGGCTAATAGGCGCGTATTGGCAACTGATGAATGGCTGAGGGTTGAAGGATGTGATGAAGTGTATGCTTTAGGTGATTGTGCAATGATAAATCAACGAAGAGTCATGGTAATGTGAATATTTTTCTCTACTTTATCCTTACAAAGTATTCTCATAAGTACCTTCTAATAGTATTAATTTGATCAACTTTTTATCAGGATGATATACCTGAAATATTCGGCAAGGCTGACAAGAATAAAATTGGTGCTTTAGATGCAAAAGAGTTTGAAGAAGTTATTGGTCACATCTATGAGAGATACCATCAAGTCAAATTTTATACGGACAAGAACAAATTGAAAAATTTTTATGCTCTACTGAAGAATGCACAAAGGGAGGACAAGAAATATAGACATTGAAACATTTAAAAGGCTCTATCTGCAGTGGATTTTGAAGTGAAAAATCTTCCTGCTACAGCTCAGGTAAACACTTCGTTTCTTTTTTTTACTTCTTTCGATGATATTTGGATCTGTTTTAATTCTAGTTGTTGACAATCTTTTTGAAAATTATATATAGGTTGCTGCTCAACAAGGTAAATACCTTGCTAAATGTTTCAATAAAATGGAGCATTTTGAGAAGTATCCTGAAGGTCCTCTCTGATTCAGGGGATCGGGTCAACACCGGTTTCGTCCCTTCAGGTACATGATGCTGTTCTCCAACTTTTCTTTTCCATGCCAATTCTGCATTATGCTGATCATCTAGCTGGATTGCTTTTCCCTGTTCATTGTGAAAAAAGTACAAGGATATTAACTTGGAATACTGATGCATCTGATTATTATTTGTAAGGTATAAGCATTCAGGACAATTTGCTCCACTGGGAGGAGAACAGACTGCTGTCCAATTTCCTGGAGACTGGGTTTCCATTTGTCATGGCACTCAGTACCTCTGGTACTCAGTCTATACCAGGTAACATTATTTCATATTTGGATACGTTTATATTGTTAGCAAAGCATCATCATCTAATGATTCTGCCAACTTTGCAGCAAGCTAATCGGATGGCGCACCAAAGTGCTTGTGGTATCTGACTGGTTTAGGCGGTTCATATTTGGAAGGGATTCAAATAGAACCTGATCAACCACCATTATTATCGTATCAATTTTGACAGTGTAGAAAATTTTGTTTGTTTTTACAGTCATGCTTCGCGCTTGTCTTTTAACAAGATAATTTACTTGCTTTTCTTGGCATTATATTAGTATCCCTAGATACCAAGAATTTGAGCCTCCATATATAGTTATAGTTTATCCTAACTTTATCACGTAGCAATCCCTGGAAAAATTTTTGAAATTTGGCAGCTTTTGCCTTCACGAAGGAAGGAGTTGTTCTGAATTCTATTGCGTACAATACCTTCTTAGACAACTTGAGAAATTAAGATAGGAAGTTCAAATTTGTGCCTAGTACTTGCTTCAATGAAATGGGTGTGTGGAAGATTAAACAGATTTGCTTTCCAGCTTATACTGCACTGCACTGCGCAGGTGGTTCGGCTGATCATTGAGATATGCTTTACGTGAAGTAAATAAGTACTGGTAAAAAAAAAAAAAAAAAGTGCTTTTGCAACCTGCATATCTATTAAAGCTTAGAGCCAGCTAAAGAAAGAGAAAATAAAAACATTGTAGCACCATGATAGTGAAGAACATAGAAAGATCAAATTATAACAAAATAAAAACGTGAAGGATATCGTTAAAATGAGAAATGGAGTTTCAGGTCTTCCTTGGTGTGGAAAAATAATCAAACAAAATAGAGAAAGTGTAGACCATACAAGACAGACATAAATAAAGAATGCAAAGGAAATCCCTGAAGGATATTAAAATAGAGAGAGAATGAAAATCTCTACTCAAATTTTACTCGAATCCCTTCCAAATATGAACCTTCTGAACCAGTCAGATATCACCAACATTCTTGTTCGCCAGCTTACCAGCTTACTGCAAGTTTGAATGAAACATCAGAAGATTACAGCACACAACCTATGGTTCACAAAAGTGGATACATGAATACGAGTAATACCTTGCATACACTGAGTACCACAGCCATTGAGAGCTATGACCAATGGATACCCAATCTCCTGGAAGTTGGGCTGCAGTTTGTTCTCCTCCCAGTGGAGCAAATTGTGCAAAGTGTTTGTACCTTTGCAATAATAGAAGGACCTCTTACCATTTGATAATATAGGTATCGCTTTATGGCATTAATATAGTATTTTATATTATAAGGAATCGGAAACAAGATAGTTGGGAGAACATCTTGTACCTGAAAGGACGAAACGTATGGTGACCTGTTCCCCTAAACCTAAGAGGACCTTCAGGATTCTTTTCACAGTGCTCCATACGATTGAAACAATTCGCAAGATATTCACCTTGTTGAGCGGCAACCTTTATGCATAAACCAGAATGAGAACTAGCAGCAGGTTGAAAGATGTGAATAGGAAAAATGGCAAATTACTTAAAGTTGACCTGAGCAGTTGCAGGAAGATTTTTCATTTGAGAGTCCACTTCAGACAGAGACTGCTTAAATGTTTCGATATCAATTTGTTTTTTTCCATTTCCTTGAGCATCCTTCAGTAAATCATCAAACTTCTTGAGTTTTTTCTTTTTCAAATAAATATTCACTTGAGGGTACCTTTCGCAGATGTTGTCAATGACTTCTTTAAAGTCATGGAGATCTAGCGTACCAGTGTTTTTTTTGTCTGCCTTGCTGAATATTGCTGCTATATCTCCCTGATAAAGAATAGGTAATAGGGAACAATGATAATAACCAATCTTATGAGCAAGAAAAACTATGATAATAGTAATCTATAGCTTCAGTCTCATGCGGTCAGATATAAACAGAAAAATTACAAAGGCATGATAAATTGCTGTGGCAATAGCTAAATATTAGTAACAGTTGATTGTGCACATACTGATATATAAACAATGTTCACATACCATTACTCTCCGTTGATTTATCGTAGCGCAGTCACCAAGAGCATATATGTTATCACATCCTTCAACCCTCAGCCATTCATCAGTTGCTAAAACACGCCTGTTACCCTGTGCTTAAATGTAGATGAATCCTTTATTGAATTAATTACTCGCATAGTCTTGACTATATAGAATTTAGAAGCAAAGAAGTAACATATTTGTAGAGTCACAAACCTGTCCAATTTGATTCATGAATTCTCGAATGACAGGGCGAGTAGCAACACCAGTTGACCAAAGAACCATTCCATACGGTATAGAACTAGTTTGCCCAGTTTTTGCATCTTTAATAGAAATATCTTTCTCAGAAACTTTTGTGACCATTGAACCTGTTTTTACATCAATTCCATCTCGAAGAAACTTTTCTGTGGCAAATTCTGTGATTCTTGCATCAAACCTGCAAGCAACAAGTATTTGAAACCCTTGTTATCAGTTAGTTGTGCATGGAGTTTAGCATCTTGCTCAATTTGCAGATAGAAATAAAATTTGCTTGCCATTAACTTGGATATAATAACAGAGATGACGCAAACTAACTCTATCATTCAGGTAAACAACATGGAAACAGACTAAACAGTAGCAGAAAACACAGGTTTTCATCTTCAACGGGTATCGGCACACAAAGAAGAATGATCGACTGAGTAAAGCATGGAGCTCAAAGACAATCACAATTTAGAGCCTCACAAAAAAAATTAAAGGAATCCATCTGCCTTACAGGTTCAAAATGTGATTGCCGGCTTCAAGAAGTGTAATTCTTAGGTAGTCCTTTAGATGAGGATATAGGTGAGCTAAATCCTCAACTGCAAAGTCATGAAGCTCTGCAGCATATTCCACACCTGTTGGACCACCACCAACAACTATAAAATGCATGATCCTTTTCTTCTCTTCTTCACTTACATTGGGAAGACTCGCCCGCTCATAGCAATCTATAATGGACTTGCGGATCTTCTGAGCATCCTCTACTTCCTGAGAGAATAAATCATCAGTTTCCCTTCTAGCATAAGCTTCAGAACTTATTCATTCTACTAGACAAGCAAGCATATTTTTGTTGCACATTGAAGTACATCATAATCAAGGCACCTTCAAGAATTGTGCATGCTCCAGAACACCAGGGGTATTGAAAGTATTTGAACTAGCTCCCATAGCCACCACCAAGAAATCATAATCCATGGTGAATTCTTCAACACCGCCCAAATTCTTGGGATGCCTTGATCGACAATGAATTTTCCTATGTACCGGATCAATTTTGTAACACTCAGCGTCCTTGAAATCAACTTTGAAAGATTTCTGCAGCACAGAAAAAAAAAAAATTAACAGCACCAACTGTGATGACATTTCGGCTCATACTGCAATGCAATACCTTCTTGACAATGTTTCGGATAGGTTCGACAATGCTGCGAGCTTCCACAGTGCCATTTGTAACACTTGGTAACAAAGGAGTAAATGCGAAATAGTTGCGAGGCGACACAATGTGAACATCATATGACGAAGTCTTCAAGTTCTTGAGAAAACTGGTGCCAGCCCAACCCGTTCCAAGAACTACCACCTTTTTCTTGCATTCACCTTGACCAGAATCAAATATTAAACTTTGAGATTGGTTGGCATCAGAAAAAGCCAGTACACCTCCACCACTGCTCAAATGATTTGATCACACAAAGCATTGGTTCTTATATATATGTAATCAAACAAAAGAAACACAATACTGAAGGGGAAAAAAAGCTGATCACCTGAGAGTGGAGATGATTAAAATCTTAGAAACTGTAGGGTAGTCATGAAAAACTTTGAAGAGGGTCTCATAGAATGTAAAGCCTCTCATTGTGTAAACAAGAAAGCTTGCTTGTCTTCTTTAGGCAGAGAGTGAGAAAATGTTGAATGCAAAACAAGAGGGGAAGTTTGTATGTGGCAGTTGAGAGATCCAAAAAGCATGGGAGCTATTACTTTTCCTCTTCAATATTTATCACATTGGCGTTTTTCTTTTTAACAATTTTTCAGTTTTGACTTGTTAAAATGAAAAAGCAGGTTAGTGGCATTATGGAAGTCATGGATCACACCACTGTTATCTCTTTAATGATATACATAAGTACAAATATCATGTAGTTTTTAAGGTACATATGTATCCCAAAAAGATTATTATTAGTAAAATCGTAATATAATTGAATTATATTTTTTTAATATGTCATTTTAGGTGCATTTTAATGCAAATAGTACATAAAAGAATAATACAATACCTGCAATTATTGAATGAATGATTTGTAAGTAAAATAATTTGATGTAATGATCATGTATATATATATATTAAATTTCAATTTTTAGCTGAGTTTTTTTTTCTTGAGTATTAAGGAGAGCGATTACATTGATGAGATTTAAATCCTAACGTTCATTCCTAAATAGTTTCACCTTACCACAATTTTTAGCTCAAAGTTATTATTGTGTTATTGTTCATAATATGTACTATTGTTCATATTTAAGATTTTCTTGTGGAATAGTTATGAAAAGCATTTAATATTTTTTAAAATTACAAAAAATTCTGTTGATAGTAGATTGATACAATTATTTTTAGGTATTTCTAGTAATATATAAGTATTACTGTTAAATTTTTGTGATGATATGAAAATATAATGAGTAGGTCTTCTAGTAGTACAAATACATAATTATTATACCATTCTAATACTTTTTAGAGGTATATACTATTATTTGAAATAACATAATGATATATAGACACAATAATCTGTATCATGGTATCTAAGCATTACAACTTTCTAATAGTAGGTATATATGATATTATCAAATGGTATGTTGCTACAATGGTTATGTATTTGTAGCAATATACAGGTACCACTATTAAGCTTTAGTAATTAAAAAAAAAAAAAGGCACAATTAAGTATTTCAGTAGTAAACTACTACTAATAATACATAAGTATAATAATTATCTTATTTTTGTAACACATATGAAGAATTATCAATTTTTTTTAATTATAGATATAATTTGTTAGTTGATCTTAACAATTAATTGTACATAAATACTAGTAATAAGACCTCATAGCAATACTTTTATATAATTATTAAATTTCTCTACTAATACATGTAAACAATTATTTGAGCTTTTAATAACACAAAAGTTAAAAGAAAAATATCTCATCGAAAAAAATTCATTTCAATAATTGCAAATGATATATAATAACTATTTTTTCTAAAAAAAATCTTGAACTTTCATATTAAATTTTATATTCTACAATTTTTTAAATAAATTATTGTTGTTAAGTGATAAATGCGCATTATACTCAGAAATGCTATTACGTTAAAATTTTTTGAATGCTGAAGTTTGTTGGGTTATATATTTATTGAATTTTTTAAAACTAAAATTTTGTTGGATATGGCAACGAATAGAACAATTAATATGTTAAACTTTTTTTTTTTTTTATTTTTTTTGAAAAGGAAAAGAAAGTCTGTATTGATCAATCTCAGCCGCAAGTAAATCCCTTATAAATAAAGGAGGCACCTGCCAAACGACAAGACCAGCATTTAAAACTGAAGCCCTTGCTATGGTGGAGCTACAGTGTTCTTGTCTGTTCACAAATTGAACAGAAAAACCATTTTCTGACTCAAGAAACCACCTGCAATCCTTACCTAGAGAACCAAATTCAGAATTCTCAACAGCATGAGAATAAATTGCCTCAACCACCACCTTGCAATTAGTCTCAAAAATAACCCGAGAATAACCTAAAGTTGTAATTATAAATATATACATGATAAGAAAATTTGTTAGTGTGGCTTGAAATGATTTACAACCTATAAATGCCTCAAACACGGCTTGAATCTCTTCCAAAGATAAATCTTCGAGTCCAATCGGAGACCACCAGAACCCTCGTGCGCCAGCTAACTTGCTTGCTGAATTAAAAGAAATAGTTAGATGTGAATCAAATTCATGGATGCAAAGATCAAATATTTAAGTAGACAAAATTTTTGAATGCTTCAACTAATGGTTTATCACCTGGCATATACAGAATACCAGAGCCACTGGGTGCTGTGACACATGGAAACCCAATCTCCTGGCAGTTCTGCAGCTGCATGCTCTCCTCCCAAAGGAGCAAATTGCCCAAAGTGTTTGTACCTTCCAGTTAATCATTTCCAGCACTCGAAAGGTCAGGACTCAAGAAGGGGAAAAGAATGCAAATGATGAAATGTTTTCTTGAATTTGTATGAAATAAAAAATATTTATCCAAATAAACATTCACTGTATCTTTAGGATGGAATATGGCAAGTGTTATTCATATTGGAGGGGACAAAAACCATTGGAACAAGAAATACAGGGCTAGAAACATGACTTGCAAAAGGGAGGGAAAAAAAAAATAGAGTTTTTAGTGTCCTTATACTGCATTCAAAAGGAGAAGAGATAAGGACTCCAAAGCCTATAACATACTGGAAGGGACGGAACTGGTGACGCCCAGAACTTCTAAAACATCTAGGACCTTCAGGATTCATTTTGCACTCCTCCATACGGTTGAAGCACCTAGAAAGATATGTACCTTGTTGAGCAGCAACCTGAACAGGTAGGAAAAAAAAAAATTTGTAAAATGTGCTAGCACGTGCAACACACCTCAATTAATTATACTCCAACCAGTAAAACAAACGCAAACACCTGTGCAGTTGCATGCAAGCTTTTAGTCACTGAATCCACCTGAGCAAAGGCCTGCTTAAGCCCTTCAATGTCCACTTCCTTTCGGTCTTTTCCTTCAGAATCTTTCAACAAATCTGCCACATCTCTCAGATGTTTGTCTTAAGTAGAGTTCCACCTGAGGGTATCTTATAAGGATGTCATCTATAACATCTTGAAACTCTTGGACAGTCAAGGTACCAGATTTGTCTTTGTCTGCAGCCTTAAATATGGCTCCAATATCTTCCTGAAAGCACAATAAAACGCCAAGTTATAAAATCTAATTTTTAAATTTGATTGAACCACCAAATGATTGGGAAGGAAAAAAAGATGAACTTTTTCCTAAAGCTATTCAGTAAGGCCACAGGTTATATTTCAGGTATTTCTATCCACTTTTGACAAAATAATTAACACTAAAAAAGTGGCTCATTTGCTGATTAATTAAAGTTACACTGATACTGCATAATTATCAAGTAATGGGATCCAGCCTTTCAAGCGTGGACATATGGTTTTTCAAATTTTTGAATTTATTTTGAACTTACTTTCAAAGTTTAATCCTGATGTTGTGAGTTAGGTTTCACAAACAAGTTCAGACTACTAGTTTGATTCAGGGCAATCATTATTGAAACCAAAAAAAAAAAAAAAAAAAAAAGCATATATAAGATCTGCAGAATATGCTATAATATATGCTCATTTTCCTCTTTTGAATGGAGCAAAGACAGTCCTGCACCTCTTAAGCATTATTCAGACCTTATGTACGCTAATCTAAGACAAAGTTTATCTGTTATTAGATTTTATCAATGAGCTACGCTAGACAAGTCAAAACCACCTTGACCAAGTTGCGTGCAACTGACCAAAGTCCCAATGCAAAACAGCAATAATTAATAAATCCCACGTTTACAGGAAGGCAGAAACTAAATAAACTAGCCATAGGCTTACCATGATCTTTCGTTGATCTATTGTAGCACAATCTCCAAGCGCATACACATATTCACTTCCCTTTACTTTCAGTCATTCATTAGTTGCAAGAACACGTCTATTAGCCTGCACATTAAACAAAATTTATGGTATCATAGCTGATTGAGAAGATTAGTAAGCATTCTGAAGGTCTTATTGACTAATAAACCTAAAGCACAAAAATCAGATATGGTGCAAAATATAAATTACGCCATTGTGGAAGAAACCATCACTAAACAGTAAAAAATTCAGAGTTCAAGCAGACAGCTTGCAACAAGCCTGCCCAATTTGTTCAATGAAATCCTTTACAACTGAGCGAGTGCTAATACGAGTAGACCACACAGCCAATCCATATGGTACAGAACAAACCTGTCCCATGGATTTAACCTTCACGGTGATTTCTTTATCAGAAACACTAACTCGACATCCTGTTTGAACTTCAATACCATCCCTTGGAAACTTTTGTTCAGCAAATAAACTGATTCTCTCATCAAACCTAGATTAACATCTTGCTAAGGCTGAATCTATTACATCTGTATAATTTTCACATACAGAAGAATGACTGAATAAACAAAATTGGAAGCTTCAGCATATAATGCACAAAGAATTCATCCTCAAAATTATAATCAGCAAACAAAACATGCACTTAGAAGTTATTGTTTATTGTGCTTTAGTTTACCAGAAACATTTGCCTTACTGAGAAGCATAAGATTAACTGCGCAACATTCATAAACAAAACCACATTTCTATGATCACCTCAAGAATAAAGCAGATTTTTACTGTGATAGAGATTTCCAGACAATTGATTACTGAGGACTTCTATTGTAATATCCTCCACCTGAAGGATGACAATGGCTAACCAGTTAGTCAATCTTGAAAATCATTGCCACTCCATGATAATTCAATTGGAATACCATTGATAAGATATTGCTAAAGATTCTAACGAGGGCAGCATATAAATCATGCTTTTCCTATGCCTTGAGATAATCTCAAGACGAGCACTCTGATGAATGTCCAACACAATATAGCATGTTCTCTTTCAAAATCAAAGTGCAGAGTAACAAAGGGGAAAAAATTAGGCATATTAATTTCTTGAAATTCTAATGTCTTTTTACCGGAAATGGAAGGAGAAATCTGGATTGATGATCATCCATTCAGTTTAGTTTACGGCATTTAGAAAACCTCAGTCGAACAGATATTGTCATGTTGAATCCAGAAAATGTCAAGCACAAAGCTATTTTGGCAGTCCACTGATTTGTGTTGAAAAGCATTATAAAGATAGCATGTGAAAGCTATACGCTTACATGTTCAAAATGTAATCTACAGATTGGATCACAGTTATTTTCACTAGATCGTTCATCATAGGATAAATGTTGACTAAATCTTCTTGGAGAAAGTCATGCAGCTCTGCAGAAAACTCCACAGCAGTAGGACCTCATCCAACAACTACAATGTGAAGGTTTGTTCTACGCTCTTCATCAGTTAAGTTAAGAAGGACAGCCTTTTCAAAATAATCAATCACAATCCTACGAAGTTGCTGAGCATCTTCCAAGTCCTAAATGAAGTAACATAGTATCTCCATTAATAGATAGAAATATTCAATTCCTCATGCAAGGCCATTTTTAGCAATTTAATGAAACGCAAAAGAGTTTCAATTCAAAGAAACGACATAGCAAATATATAGACGTTAAAAAGCAGCATCTCAATATTACAGTAAGGGAAAATGCTCTAATAGCTGACTCTATGCATATTAGTTGACCCCACCTTCAGAAAATGGCAGTTCTCCATGACACGAGGGGTATTAAAAGTGTTTACTTGCGCTCCTACTGCTATAACCAAGTAGTCATATTCCAGAGAAAAATCTCCACTCCCAACAGTACTGTTCTCAAAATTATATTTGCTGAAAACTTTGTTGTTAGCAGCATTAATCTTGACACATTCTGCCTCCCAAAATTGAATTTTTCCACCTCTCTGTAAGTATAAAATGGAAAAATATAACCAGAGAAACCAGAAGATAGAAAATCCAAGTTTATTTCATACTGGCTTCATAATGCTTCAAGGAAACACATGTATGAGAACGCAGACACACAAAATTGTTACATAATTAATTGAGGGTTTTCTCTATTCCCATCTACCTTCTTTATAATATTTCGTACTGGCTCTACGATGCTTCGAGCTTCAACTGTTCCGCAGGTGACGCTAGGTAACAGAGGGGTAAATGCAAAATAATTCCGGGGTGAAACAACTTGAACGTCATATAAAGAAGCATCCACATTTTTAAGGAAACTAATAACAGCCCATCCTGTTCCAAGAACCACCACTTTCTTCTTTGCTCGCACATTTTGATTAACTTCAGCGGGAGGTGTGCCAATATCTGATTGCGACTCAGAATATGCCACTATACCTCCACTACTGCAATATATCACGAGAAAGCATACATATGATAAGCAACAATAAGTCTCAGTAAAATGAAGGTTTAGAGCATGAAATGAAGCATAAAAGAACTTATTTACTTTCCTTTGAAAGTTCCCACGTCGTTACAAACCTTAAAAGTTATACTACCAGAAAAAACAGAAAATGAAAGAAGAAGCAACACCATAAATATCTTCATCTCGATCAATATATGATCGCAGTGCAATGATGTAATTTTGAACTCACGAAAATGAGAAAGAAAAACAAGATTTTGAAAATTCAAGTCATTAAAGAGAAAACCCCTGAAAGTAACATGGAAAAGTCAACCCACGGGCAAGGAGAAAGTCAAAGGTAAGCAAACTCAGGCAACTGATATCTTGGTAGAGAAATCTGACCCAGAAAATATTTGTTTTACTTCCTATCCTCCACTTAATCGTCTCCGCAGCTAACCAAAGATTGTATCTTTCTTGAAATCTTAGACGAAAATTGCTGGTATAGTTATTTTTTCAGTATCATGGTGTAATTCTATGTAGCCTTGAGGTAAGTTTATTTAGAGCTCACATTTCAGTCTGTTTGTAGTCGACCTAAAAAACAGTTTGCACAAGTAGATGCCACAGTTCAACAGTAGAGCAAGAGCTACCATAGTACATGAAAGTATATGATGGCTCGGTTATGACGAATGATAATGCATTTTGTTGAAGAAATAAGTAAAAAGAAATGGAAGGAAAAATGCAAAGTTGAACCTGACAGTCAGGAGAACAAAAAGATTAGAGTAAGGAGAACTCCTATGGAGAGCTTTTTTCAACAAGGACGCAATCGCCATTTCATTTAACTCTAGATCCAGAGAGATATCTGTTGTTCCTTCTTTGGGAGGGAGGGATAGAGAAAGAGAGAGAGACACACACACAGAAGTTCTTTTTCTTGAGAATGATATGATCGTATCAGGGGCTAATTTTCTAACTAATGTAAAAAATAAAAAAAAATTAACAGAATGGTGTTAATTAAAAAATATTTATTAAAATAAGGCAAATTAAAAAATATTTGTCAAAAAGGGGTGATCAACCGGCGGACGCAACTATTTGACTACAGTTTTTTTTTTTTGAATTTTAAATTCGGACAAATAATATTTTATTTTTATATTTAACTTTGGCTGCATGTCTGCCAGGTGGCAGGCATGCAGCAGCAGAATTTCTGCTGCTGCAGAGATTCTGCTGCATGCCTACAAAGAATTTTTTTTTTTTTTAACTTTGGCTGCATGTGGCAGGCATGCAGCAGCAACAGCAGAATCTCTGCTGCATACCTGCCACAGCAGGGATGCAGGCGGACGTAGCAGTAGCGCAGAGATTCTCTCTGCTGCCTGCAGAGAGAATCTTTGCCCATAACCCCCCCCCCCCCCGCCCGTGCAGAGAGAATCTCTGTCTATAAATACCCCCTCCCCCCCTCCTTCTTTCCCCGGCAATCTCAACCCTCTCTCTCTCTTTTTTATCTGCTCTCTCTCTCTCCTTTTGGTCTGCTCTCTCTCTCTTTTTGGTCTTCTTTCTCTTGTCTACTCCCTCGCCTTTTGTGATATTCAGGTAAAAATTATTTTATATTTTATATTTTATTTTTTAATATTAAATAATAAAATATGATAATAATTATATTTTTTTATATAATATGCAGGAATAAAGAAATATATTATTGAGTTGAATTGAAATTATTTTTCGGTGGAAAAAC
>CATIWR010617566.1:0-19536 GCA_949677035.1 Omphalea diandra | reverse complement strand
CCCCCCACCCCCCCCCCCCCCCCCCCCCCCCCCCCCCCCCCCCCCCCCCCCCCCCCCCCCCCCCCCCCCCCCCCCCCCCCCCCCCCCCCCCCCCCCCCCCCCCCCCCCCCCCCTAATTTATTATTATCATTGAAGTTTTTTTAATTGAGGGTGCAATTTCCTATCACTCTCTAAGATATTATTTATGTTATCAATGAAACAAAAAAAATCCCATTTTATTGTATACATGTCCATATCTTTCCATCCAGGATCACCTTTGGCCTCCAAATCAAGTCCACCAATACCGACATCCTGTACCAAACCAAGTAAAATTGCACAAATTCCTTGAGTGATGTTGAAGCAGACTAGAAATTTAAAATTTTGTAGCACCTGTATACATCACCATTAATTCATCCATGCAAAAACTACTACTGAAGCTCTTTTATTTTTTTAGGAAACTCATTGGAATTTATTTTGTTTTGATAGAAAAGAATAATTCTCATTTATAAAATATTAAATACATGATTATCAATATATATAAAAAAAATTAAAGTTTACAATTCATAATAAATTATATTGGTATTAAGTGTGTTGAATTTGATCTACAAAACGATGATTTTCTTTTGTAGAAAAAAATCCATATTGATAGAATATTGAGTTTTTCATAATAGCGGAAAATACACTTTACTTAGTTATTATACTAAACCACAATTTGATATTTTTGTCTTTAAACGAGTTCAATTAAATTATTATAAAAAACTAATTTATCGCTTCAAAAGTATTATAGATCAATTTCATAAAAAGATAATAATAACTTTCATATAAAAAGAAACAAACTTCTATAAAAGAAATACTAAAAACTCTTATCATAATTATAAAAAAACAAGAAAAACTAAAGAATTGTAAAATAAATACCGATTTATATTTATTGAGATGAAAATAGATATACTATTAAAGAAATAATGAAATTATAGATTACCATAAGCAATTTAACTGACGGTAGCACTAGAGAATGATATATATATAAAAAAAAAAAAAAAAAAGAAATGTTTGACACAAAAGTAAGAAGAGAAGATGGTTAAGGTTTTTCTCCTTCGCGTATTGTTTTCAAACTCAAAATTTGATAGTGAAATTTAAAATTTTTGCCAGTAGAGTTCTTTTGGAGATAATATACATTATTTATTATTTAAAAATATTGAAATATTTTGTGTTAGTATTTATTATCAATAATAAAAAATGTAAAATGTTAAAATAAAGTCATATAACAAATCATAAAATATGAGGAAGAGCATGAGTTCAAATAAGAACTAAAACCACACACACTTGACCTCCAATAACAAAGCATGAGACGTAAGAATGTTACATACCATACAAAATAAACTCTTGTGACGTGTAATATTACTCCCCCACTCATTTGCTTGCTTTTCTTTTCCCACACCCACGCATATATATGTTCTTTTCTCTTGCTCTAGCTACTATCTCCATTATTGTGGCTGCTACAACGTATGGACGGCACCCATTCCTCACACATTAAAGAAGAACCCACTACCACCACCACCAACACCTACGCAAGCAAACCGGTTCACCGGAATCTTGCATCTTCGGGGAAAACCAACATGGGTAACTCTAGCTCTGATGATGGTGATGAGAATTCACTTTTCAAGTCGCAAAAGTTGTTGCTAAATAGCTCATTTCCATCTCCTAGACAACATGTTAATGATGCGAAGGGTAAGGAAGCGTCGTCAATGAATGGACGAGAAAGATTGAAAAGGCATAGAGAAGAGGTGGCTGGACAAGTAATGATACCAGAAACATGGGGTCGAGAAAATTTTCTCGAGGATTGGATTGATTATTCCTCGTTTGATAAGTTGTTAGCTCCTAACGGAATTGCATCAGCTCGTGAATCATTAATGGCGGAGGCCAGACGTAGAGCAAGTTCTCAAAGATTGAGGATAAAAAGTAGGTGTTGATCCATCTAATGAATTTCTTTTTCTTTCTTGTTTAGATTTAGCTTCATCAGATTTTAAATCATGCGTGAAATTGTGAAATCTTGGATTCCAGTGGTCATCGTCTGCAAATAAATAAAAATGGAACTCTATATATGTATCATCATGAGTTATACAATATATATATATATATATATCCTTCAAAATAATTTTCTTCTTGACAATATTGTTATATTTATGGTGTGAGAAATTTTATTTCTTGGAAATATCAATTGATCTGCGTTATACAGTAAAATTTTTATTTATTTTTGTGCAAATCAACTAGGGGGATATATATTATTAATTTATTATTAAAAATAATGATAATGAGAACATTAAAGCTAGAGAGAGGAGGTAGATCTTTGAATTTATAACTAGATGAAATCTATAAAATTGATAAACTTTGTATGAACTAGGAAGTGAGGGAACATATTAAATTTATCAACTTGAATTCTCAAATGTATAAAATCTTAATGAAAATACCAATGAGTTTTTTATTTAGTGATGTTGGAGTGATTTTGAAGAATCAGATTTTAAATTCAAATATCTATTGGAGCTAAATTAACCAAAAAAAATATTAATGAAAAAATGGGTTTAGAAAAGGGAAACTGTTATTGTTTATTGCATAATATGCAGTCCATGCCATTTTGTATTCTGGAATAAAAAATTATTCATGTCTCTAATAAAGACAATATCTACTAGTAAAATAAAATATTTTTTAATTTGAAAAGTCTTAAATAGTGTAAAATGTAAAAACAAAAAGAAATAAGAGATTTGTGTGAAAATTTCTTTAATTGAAATTGTCTATAATAGAGATATATTATTGTTCTGAATGAATAATTTCCACCATAGAGAGCACTACAAGAAAATAGCAAATTACTTATGGGATGTACCTAGGAAAATATTTTTGTAGATGATTGTTGACAAAATATCTATAGAATAATATTTGTAAGTAATTGCCTACATAATACCCATAAAATTTTTTCAAAGGTAATTTTCGATTGATTTCAAGGGATTTTCTATAGAATTTCCCTATAAAAAAATCTATCAGTAAATTAAGTGCAAAAATAGGGAGCGAGGCTTACCTTTAGTTTTCTTATGGTTTTCTCACAAAAATTTACCTATAGATTTTAATTTGTAGGTAAATTTATCTAGGGATTCAAATTCGCTGGTAAATTACCTACGAATTCTATGAATTTGAAGTTGTAAGTAATTTTTAACATATTTATAATTATTTTTTTAAAAATACTTAATTGTTATTATCTAATAATTTTATGAATAATATTTTTTAAATATTATGAAAATAGTTTTGTGTATAATGTCAATAAATTATATGTTTAATAATTGATAAAAAAAAAAAGTAAAAAGATAGAGTAATATAAATATAATTTACATATGGATGAGTCTAAGATATTATAAAATAAAATAACTTGAAAATAGAGTAAAAAAGTAAAATATAAACTAAAACAGAGTATTATAAGATAAAATTTCAAGAAAATAAATAAGAATATCCAAAAAAAATATATAATTTGGTACTTAAATATCTGGGTAATTTTAATTCATTTATAAGTAGTATTCAAAATAAAATTTGATTTCATTAAAAAATAATTTTATGAATATTATTTATTAAATATGAGAAATAAAGTTTTTTTTTTTTTTACATAATATCACTATACTATATGTATATGACAAGATGTAATAAAATTATAGAGGAATAAAAATATAATTACCTATAGATTTAAATACGTAGGTAAATTTATCTACAAAAATGAATCAAATGACCTATGATTCACCTATCGATTTAAAATCATAGGTATTTATTTACGGATTTGAATAACAGATAAATTAATCAATTTATAATTATTATTCAAATTAATATTTGATTTTTTTATTATAAAATAATTTTATAAATACGATTTACTCTCTCATTCCATAAAAATAGTCCATTATTCCTTTTTTTTTGCTATCCTACAAAGATTGTTTTACTTTTCTTTTTTAACATATGTTAAATTATTTAGTTGCTATTTTACCTTTATTTATTTTCTTATAATAAACTACTTAAAATCCAGAATAGCTATCTAATTGTTCTTAAAAAACTAAATAAACATTAATTTTAATTAGTAGAGTACTAATATATTGACTATTCAAACGGTCTAAAAATCATTCAACATTTTTACCTTCTCACACCATGAGTAAGCAAGCAAAAAAATCATTCAACTTCCTTTTTTTTTTCTAATGATGCTCCAAAAATAATTAGCACAACTAACATTAATTAGCCAACTAACATTAATTGTTTAAAATTTATTAAGGAGTGATTAATTCTAAGAAAATTTTTTAATAATATTCATATTTATCTATTTAATGATAATATAGAGTTATGTCAGTAAAATATATATAGAATTAACTAATGTAACTATGTAAATAATATTTATAGTGAACTATTTTTGTAGGACGGAAGGAGTAACATATATATATATATAAAATTTTGTACACAAAGATTACTTAAAAAAATAGAGTTATATAAATATAATTTATTAAAATGTTACCAACAATGACGGATTATAGTTCGTCCTAATATTTACCAACGGTTGTAGCAACGTCGGTAACAGTTAGGGTAATTTAACGCCCCAGAAAATAAAGAAGACTGCGTTATTTTACTCTGACGCCTTCCCCCTCCATTACTTTCCTTCGCCGGCCTCCTCCTCCATCATCTTCGTCCACCGCAAACCTCTTCGTTTTTGCGCCCCTTCCTCTGGCATACCGTACTGCTCCGGCTCCGTCCCCCTCTCCCCCAAATTCTCTTCCTTCTCCGGCTCCCTCCTCACATTCTTTTCCTGCTACGTACCAAGTTAGTATTTTAATCTTAATTTTATTTTTGTATATCTCTATTGTTAATTAATCTCAAATTGCTTATATATCTGTATTGAATGTTTATCCGAATGGTGCTAAAGTAGGATGCTCTCAAATTCAAGTTAGTTGCAAACTTAGGTGTTCATCTGCACAAAAGGTCTCCACTCTCCTCTATTTTGTTTCTTTAACTCACCTAGTCCCACAATATTTCATTAATTATATATACCGATAATTAGAGTAGTGGTAATTGCCATAAAATTTGGTAACTTTTAATAGAATTTATGTAGTCGTTATTTCACTAAGTCTATACCCATTCTTCTGCAGTTCTGTATTGAAAATGCAAAAAATGTTTGTTTATTAGAGAAAATAGTGAGAAAGGTTTCATCCTTCTAGAGGGTTGCCATTAAAAAAATAATTATGGGTTCAATTCTTAGTTTTTCCAAGAGTGAATATGCTGTTCACGTTATCTTTATTGGATGTTTTTGGTGTTGTTGTTCATGTTATCTTTATTGGATGGTTTTTGATGCTTTTGGTGTTGCATTAGGAAATAATTTTTGTTTGTTGTGAGATGGAGCTTGCCTCGGCATGTTAGGGTTTGCCAAACAATTTTGGGATTTTGCTACAACTTGAAAACCATTGATCTTGGTAGCACAAATTTGTCATTTTGTTGTTGTTTCTTGAATGTTTCCAAAAACATATAGTTTGCAGTATCTGCAAATGTCACATTTGTTATTGTTTTTATGGATGAAGTGTTTTAAAAAGGAGATAAATGGGCTATATGTTTTTTACTGTTGGTTATGAGTGTTGGTCAATGATTGGATCAAATTAAGGCAAAAACTTGATTCACTGCTTCCATTTGTTTATGGATATATATATATTTTTTTTTTTGGTGAAAACTTGAGATTTTGGATTATTCAATTGTTATTAAAGGCCAATTTATGAAATTGGTTGTTGTAATTTGGATTTATGTATTTTATTTATATTATTTTATAATCCATTTTGATGAAAATAAATGAAGAAATTATTTACTGAGTATAATATTAAAAAGTGAGGAATTAACCCATTCTGGTTCTAACTCCATCTTTTATCGTATTTACATTCTTTGCCGCGCTTCCTCGCCACCTTCTTCTCCTCACTGCTTTATCCTCCTCCCCTCTTTCATCCACTCTTCTCAATGTTTCAATCAAGGGACAGTTGACAGCCATAATTTCCTGCAGGTATGGTCTATTTCTTTTCCTAGTTAACTAGCTTCTTTGATCGTGCTTAGGTTTCTTTCTGTTTATGAGTTTGATTCCATGTTCAATTAGTGCCAGCATTTAGAGTGACAATACGTTGATATCTGGTAGGTTGATTTTCAAAAAGCTTCATCCCAAGTAATGAACTTCCATTATTTTATTTGCTAAATCAAATGACTCACATAAGTTTTAATGAACTAATGAAGTCTGAATCACAATATATGATGGGAAATCTATTGATAATTGAATTGTTTATAGTTCTAATTTCTGGCTAGTAATCTATGTCATTTAATTCATTCATTGCACAGTAGTTTTCTAGGAAATTTGTTGAAAATTGCACAATTATTCACATTGCACTTGAATATATGGATTGGCAGGTGAATTCTAGTTTCCCATTTTTGGGTTTTTATGATTGCCTTATAGGCTAAATGATTTGAATCTGTGAGGTCTACTAATCATATATATATTTTTTTACTTGGTTGAAATGAATATTACAACTATAGAAACTGTTCTAAATCTTCAGATCTCCCACCTTTTCTTGGTCATCTTTTAAATTTCTGACTGTTGATTTCTCCCATATCAAGAGGGGAAATCATATTATCATATTGCTTGTGCCCTTCGCAACAATGGTATCATATTGCTTGTGTTCTTCAGAACAAATAGTTTAAAAATTTTAGAAAATGAGCTAAAGTTATGACAGCAATTCATAATTAAAGATGTCCACACATTGGAGCATGGAGAAGGATCTAACAGATTTTTTGTCCTCTTCAGTCACAAAAATAGGGATATAACCACACTTGTATTATCTCTATTTTCTTGTATTCTCTCCTTTTGCTTATTTTGCTGCAATCCCTCTCTAACCCAACTATTAATTTTTTTTTTTTTCCCCTTTTTTCGTTCATGTTTTGTCATAAACACATAAATCTGATATTTGGTACAAATTATCATTTCTTCTCGTGTCTTCCACATGAAGAACAAGGCATCATTATGTGTCTAGGATAATATAGATGAGATATCTCTGATGCAACTGGGATGACTGATTTCAAATCAAAATTCAATATCGGCAGGTCGAATTTTTTTGTTTTTTGGAAAATATGGGTACCCGATATCTTTTTGGGCTTCTTGATTGCATTATTCCTTTCGGCTTTCCCTAATTTCTTCTGAATTAACATTTTTTTAATATTTATTAACTACAAGTGCTTAAATATTGCTGAAAATGGAACCATTGTTATATTGTAGAATTCAGACTTCTTGGAAGCAAATGAGATGGAGAGAAAAGGTAGTTCAAAATTGAATGTTGCAATCCTACACCTAGATCTTAGTATTGGTAATTTATCATCCTCTCTCTCTCTCTCTCTCTATATATATATATATATATATATATATTTGCAAGTCTCAAAATTTTATTTGGAAAATGAGATTATTACATTAGTTTTTGTTGTGAGATTATTTAACACAATTTCTCTCTTTTTGGAAGCCTCTAATTGAAATATCCACTGTTGGATGAAAGTCAGCTTCACCCAACATTCAGATATGATATATGCACCACTTCTTCTTCTTCTTCAGCCACACATTATAGCCAGCTGTTGTTTTCTTTTTTGTATTGTCAAATAATTTTTGCTTATATAGTGCCCTTATAATGCCATATTTTTGTTCGATTTTTAGTCATTGAAGAAGACAAGGAAAAGAAAGTTGAAGAAGAAAAGAATTTTGAAGAAGGAGATGGCTATATTGATATTAATGATGATGATCGATGACTATGGATTATAATTATAGTTTATTATAGAAGATGCGTTAGAAATTTTAGTTATAGGACTATAATTATAGTTCTGTCTCTTGAACTTATTTTTTTATTTGCTTTTTATTTTTTATGTTTCTCAAACATGTTCAGTTATAATTTTAGGCTTTTGTTGTGTTTTTAGTCCTATTAGCTTTATTTTATGATTTTTTTGTGCTTGCTTCCCCAAGGCGTGTGCTTGCGCCTCTTGTCTTTAACAACTATGTAGAACACTTTTGGAGAGTGTCAATATCATCACCCATATTTATTTAATTAGTTTTTGCATGATATCAAGAAATTAATTAATGGTGGTTTTCATTTGGATTTTGTGGACATAGTGGGTTAATGGAGGCATTGGAGTTGGATATTGTTTTGGGGGGTGGGGGGAGATTAGTGGATGGCAGTTCTGAAGCGTGCCATAGTAGTTGTTGTAGGTGTTGCTGGCTTTGCCTTGACCTTCTACTTTGTTGTTAACAACATGTATTGCAGAAAAGGGAAAGGAACTGTGTTTTACGTTGAGCAACCAAACTTTAGATTGGAATCTTCATTGCAACCATACTTCTGGATGGATTTTTCCTTTTGTTGAATGCTATAGTTAATAATCCACAAAACATATTCACTATTTAATCTATATTAATTATAATATCGCTTATATCATGCATTAAATATCATGCCATTGAGGTTTTGTCATGACCACTTACTAGTTTCTAGCATATTTACTAGCATGTTATATAATTTATAGGTGGAGCTGAAAGATTGATTGTTGATGCGGCTGTTGAACTTGCCTCTCATGGCCACAATGTTCATGTTTTTTACAGCTTTCCAATGATAAAAATAGATGCTTTGAGGAAACTGTTACTGATAAGTACTTATATACATATCCATGTACATAAATACACACACACACACACACACGGAGATATATAGAGTTTGTAAAAAGCATTACGTTTTTGTTTTAAAATGGCATCATAAAACTGATTAAGCGTCTTTTCTGAAATTGTGTTTTGATGGAATTAGAAGGCAATAATCTGGTTTATCTATCAAGGTCTTTAAGTTGATTAATTATAAGTTGTTTATTCACTGGATTTCAAATTGATGCTTATGGAGAACTTTATAAGCCAAATGGGACTGAATTGGAATTTGCTTGATTTAAATTTGTATTATTTTCATAATTAACAATCTGTACTTTATCTGTCATCTACACAATAAGAATGAAATTGATCTTCAAACTTATTTCCTACTAGAGTACACAATTTGTTTTGATAAGGGAAAGTGGCATTGAATTGATCCATGGAATGATGTTTTTATATTTTTAATATTATATCTCTGCTGCTGGAAATTATAAAAAACCAACTGCGGTAATTTGCCCTGCTGAAACTTAAATTTGAGATTTTATGTGATACTTAATTGTAAAAGCAAAAATTTAAGTGGCATGTTCGGATTAAAATAGTGAAGAAAGCAAACTACATGGGAGACTAAAAAAGAAAGAGGGCTTTTCACTTCTTCTCTACTTATTTTTCAGGGAGAGGTCTGCAGGGATATGGAGTAGGTAAAACTGTTTAACATGGATTTTAGCCAAATACTGTCATACTCAATAACTGTGATTTCCCAAGGAGGCAATCTTTTATACCTTTCTCTACTTATATCTTCCAATCACTTCCATTGTGTCAGGCTGAGGTAGTCTGATGTCTCTTAATATTAAATCCCTGTACACCTTTCCAGTTACTGCATATGGTTCCCCCCCCCCCCCCTCCCCTACCTCGTCATGTATTCTACCGTCTACATGTTGAATGTCCATATTCACGTTGTATTTGTTGCTCTCTACGTGTTGTTCCTGTGGCCATCATTTGATGTCGTGCTACCGGATCAAGTTTCTGTTGTTATTCCACTCTTGAAAATTAAAAAATCAACAAATGTAGCCTTATATTTTGTACGAACTGATGCTTAAGGTTCTAGGCTTTTTGGAGTTTCATACAACTAGTCTTATTTATCCAAGTAATATTTTATTGTCATTTTCCGGATCTGTTACTAGCTCAACAGACAACTATTCTCCAGAGGTTATATACGTATATATATGGTGAATATTACAATCTCATATATATATACAAACTCATATACGGTATTCTATTAATGATGTCGTAATTATTATAATTTTGAATATTTAGGTAATAATTTTTTAGTGTATATAAATATCATAACTTTGAATAATTTTGACGTTTAAGAAAATTAGTATGAAAATTAATAAATTAAACATATAATTTAAAATTTCATACAATAATTATATGTATATGTTACTGTAGATTCATTTATACATAAACTACAGAAATGCTTTTATTTTTTTAGGAAACTTGTTGAAATTTATCTTAATATACATTTTTTATTAGATGATGAATTATATAATGTGGTAGTTTTATTTCTTCACATAAATTCCTCAATCTCATATGAGATATTGAAACTCAAAATTTTACATTGAAAATTTTAAATTTTTATACATTTCTTTATTTATTATTTAAAAATATTGAAATAGTTATGTCGGTATTTATTATTGATAATAAAAAAATATAAAATGTTAAAATAAAGTCGTATAACAAATCATAAAATATGAGGAAGAGCACGAGTTCAAAATGAGAACTAAAACCACACAAACTTGACCTCCAATAACTAAGCATGAGACATAAGAACGTCACATACTGTATAAAATAAACTCTTGTTATGTGTAATATTACTTCCCCATTCATTTGCTTGCCTCTCTTCCCCCCCCCCGCCCCCCACACACATATATATATGCTCTTTTCTTTTACCCTGGCTATAGTATCTCCATTATTGTGGTTGCTACAACGTATGGAGGGGGCACAATTCTCACCCATGAAAGAAGAACCCACCACCACCACCTACGCAAGCAAACCTGTCCACGAGAATTTTGCATCTCCGGAGAAAACAAACATGGGTAGTTCTAGCTCTGATGATGGTGATGAGAATTCACTACTCAGGTGATAAAAGTTGTTGCTACATAGCTCATTTTCATTTCTTAGACTACATATTACGATAACAAAGCATCAATAAATGGACGAGAAAGATTGAAAAGGCATAAAAAAAAGAGGTAGCTGGACAAGTGATGATACCAGAAACATGGAGTCATGAAATTTTTCTCAAGGATTGGATTGATTATTCCTCGTTTGACAAGCTGTTAGCTCCTAATAGAATTGCGTCAGCTTCTGAATCATTAGTGGCAGAGGGGAGACGTAGGGCAAGTTCTCAAAGATTGAGGATAGAAAGTAGATGTTGATCAAGCTTATAAATTTTGTTTCTTTCTTCTTTAGATTTTAGATCATGCATGAAATTATGAAATCTTGGATTTCAGTGGTCATTACCTGCAAATAAAAAAAAAAAAAGGAACTCTATATATGTATGAGTTTATATATGTATATATGTGTGTGTGTGTATACTCTACTGTAAAGGAGAGGAACGTTTGAAGTTTGAAGATCTCGACCAATCCCTTGAACTTAGCCCTTGGAAGGAAGACCTTAATAATAATAGAAGTACGACGCAGGCAACTATCACCTCAATCTTTGTCTAAGTGTGCGTCAAAAAGCTTCTATCGCTTTGGAGCTTGTGTAGCCTGTGACCTTCAAAGCTTGTTCAATGATCCTTCCCCTTCCCTTCATTTCTTTGGAAACTCATTGCCCTACCTCGGCAAGTCACTCTTTGCCAGTGAAGTCCTCCCGCATCTTGACTCACTCGCTTACAATCTACCTTCCTTGTCTTATGCCAAGTTTATTACTAATTTAATGCCTGACAGGCTACTATCGCACAACGTTCCGCCGACCCCACTCACTGCCCAGGGTCGGGCGATAATCGCGGTTAGCAGTGAAGCTTTTTCTTTGGTTATATATATATATATATGTATTGTAATAATCTCATTTTTCAAATTAAAATTTGAGACTCGTAATTACTTATATATATATATATATATTTGTATGTAAGTAATTACGAGTCTCAAATTTTTAAAATGAGATTATTACTTTAGTTATGTAAGTAATTACAAGTCTCAAATTTAAATTTGAAAAATGAGATTATTACTTTAATTTTTGTTGTGAGATTATTTAACACAATTTCTCTTCCATTTTAGAAGCCTGTAATTGAAACATCCATTGTTGGATGGAGGTCATGATTTTGAAAAAAAGTTCAAATATTTATGGGTGGTGATATTGGCACCGGCCAAAACTGTTATAATACTCATATTTTATCTCTCTTTTTGTTCTAAAAAAATTCTTGATAAAATTAATAAGAGGAGTGTTAGAATACCATAATTGTGAAAGGCACGCCTAAGATGCATCCCCTAGCGCATTAAACCCTGCCAGGCAGGCAATTTTGCAAATGTGCACGCCTTTGTGCGCCAGGGACTGAAGGAAAGGCGCCACCGAGGTGCTCCTTCGTAATATTATACATTTTATGTTTTTTTTTTAAAGAATTTATATAATATCATCTAAGCTGTTCATTTGTAATTAGAACCATATATTTAAATCTTAAAATAGTTTACTATAAGCTTCCCATATCTAATAATCTTAAGGGAAAAGAAGAAGAAGATTAGGCCATAAGATAGAAGTAGCAACACATCATCCAGACAAGAAAAGATGGAGACAACGACATTGCTTCAGCCAACATTTAGATATGATACAAGTGCCACTTCTTCTTCTTCTTCTGCAACCACACATTATAGCCAGCTGCTTTTTGTTTTGTCAAATAATTTTTGCTTATATAGTGCTCTTATAATGCCTTGGGTTTCTAGTTATTGAAGAAGACAAGGAAAAGAAAGTTGAAGAAGAAAAGGATTTTGAAGAAGAAGATGACTATATTTATCTTAGTGATGATGATTGATGACTATTGACGATGAAGATGACTATATTTATCTCAATGATGATGATTGATGACTATGGATTATAATTATAGTTTTGTTATAAAAGATGCTTTAGAAATTTTAATTATCGTTCTGTAATTATAGTTTTGTCTCTTATACGTATTCTTTTTTTTATATATATATTTTTTTGTCTCTTAAACATATTAAGTTATAATATTAGGCTTATGTTATGTTTTTAGTCCTATTAGCTTTATTTTATGATTGTTTTTGCGCTTACTTCTGTGGGGCGCGTGCCTTTTGCCTTTTGCCTTTAACAACTACGTAGAATAATTTTGGGTGTGTCAATATCATCACCCATATTTATTTATTTATTTAGTTCTTACATGATATTAAGAATTATTTATTGATGGTTTTCATTTGGATTTTATGGACATAGTGGGTTAATGGAGGCATTGGAGTTGGATATTATTGGGAGGAATCAGTGGGTGGTAGTTTTGAAGCGTGCCATAGTAGTTGTTGTAGGTGTTGTTGGCTTTGCCTTGGCTTTCTACTTTGTTGTTAACAATATATATTGCATGAAAGAGACAGGAACTGTGTTTTACGTTGAGCAACCAAGCTTTAGATTGGAATCTTCATTGCAAATGGATTTCTTTTTTGTTGAATGCTACAGTTAATAATCCACAAAACATACAGTTCTCTATTTAATTCATATTAATTGCAATATCCCGTATAGCATGCATGAAATATCATGCTATTAAAGTTTTGTCATGACCGCTTACTAGTTTCTAGCATATTTACTGGCGTGTTATAATAATTTATAGGCGGAGCTGAAAGATTAATTGTTGATGCCACTGTTGAACTTGCCTCTCATGGCTACAATGTTCATATTTTTATAACTTTCCATCCATGATCAAAATTCATGCTTTAAGGAAACGTTGCTAGTAAGCACACAAACACACACACACAAAGATATACAGTGTTTGTAAATAGTATCACCTTTTTGTTTTAAAATAGCACCATAAACCTGTTAAGCTTGTTTTTCTGAAATTGTGCATTGGTGGAATTAGAAGACAATATTCTGGTTTATTTAGCAAGGTTTTTAAGTTGATTAATTGTAAGTTATATGTTCAGTGAATTTCAAATTGATGCTTGTGGAAAACTTTATAAGCCAAATGAGAGTGAATTGAAATTTGCTTGATTTAAACTTGTATTATTTTCATAATTAACAATCTATACTTTATTGAACATCTACGCAATGAGAATGAGATTGATCTTCAAATCTTATTTCCTACTAGAATACATAATTTTTTTTAATAAGGGAAAGTGATTGAATTGATCCATGGAATGATATTTTTATTTTTTTTACATTATATCTCTGCTAATGGAAATTGTAAAAAATAAATTGTGCGAGTTTGCCCTGCTGAAAGTTGAATTTAAAATTTTTGTGATACTTCATTGTAGAAGCAAAAATTGAAGTGGCATGTTTTGATTGGAAAATAGAGAAGAAAGCAAACTGCATGGGAGACAAAAAAAGAAAGAGGGCTTTTTACTTCTTCGTTACTTATTCTAAGGATATGGAGTAAGTAAAACTATTTAATGTGGATCTTAACCAAATGCTATATCATATTCAATAATTGTGATTTCCCAAGAAGGCAACGTTTTATGCCTTTCTCTATTTTTCTCTTCCAACCACTTGTGTCAGGCTGAGGTAGTTTGATGTCTGTCAATATCAAATCCCTATACATGTACCTTTCTAGTAACCATTTATTGTTCTTTTCTACCACGGCATGCATTCCACCGTCTGCATGCTACATGTGCATATTTGTGGTGTATTTTTGTTGTTCTCTGTGTGCTATGTCTGTGGCCATCATTTGATGTCGTACTAGCGGATCAGGTTTCTAATTTTATCCCACTTGATGTTCTGGGACTGATCGGCGTAGTTAGTTCAGCTAGGTCTTCTAGGATAGGAGGATCGACTCTGGTAATCTGGGTTTGATTCTTGCAAGACAATAATGATGAAAGTGGTGTTCAATCGATTGTCAAAAATCCACTCTGATGATTAAATCATTGATTTGTTAGGGAGGTAAAACGAGAGTCTAATGAGTAGTGTTGACTCTTACATAAGGACTAGAGTGACTTCTTTCCTTAGGAGTCATTTTAAGATACTGTTATAACACTATACTGCTTTAAATTTTATTATTTTAACATTAATTATTTATTATTTTAATTAGTTATTTTTATCCATAATTAATACTTATCTACATAAATATTTATTACACTTTATCTTTACTATTTAAAACTAAATACATTTAAGTTTTTTTCATTTTTAATATCCTAATTTGCTAATCATTATATTTAGTAATTAATTTCACATCTTAACTTGTTAATCATTAGATTTAGTAACTAATAAATATTTAAAAAATAAAAAAATGATGTTTCTTATAGTTTTTAATATTGCCACTATATTTATTTTTTAAAAAGATCAAATTTGAACAAATTTAGTTTGAATAAAATCAAAGAAATATTTATTTTTGACTATATTAAATACATAATAATTTATCAAAACTTGAAAAATATAATATAATAAAAAATAATTATATTATTTTAAACTAATCTCACTCTAATTAAAATGTTTACATCATTTATTTTTTTTATCAAATTTTTACTAACATCTAACATTCTGAACTAAATATTAATCTAGTTATTTATATTAAGGACATAAATAATTATATTTTATTAGCTGAAATATAGATATAATCTTTTTTACTTAATTAAGCCATTATATTATATACGCAGTGACAAAAATTTTAAAAATTTCTTCTTATTTATAAATAAATCATCAATTTTCTATTTAAACTTGTAATTTTAATTTTGGCTCATTTAATATAAATTTTAAAAAATAAAACTGATATAATATCAATAATTAAATTCTTTTTCAATAGTATAAAGTTTCAAATATAAAAGATATTATCATTTAAAGTTATTTTTTAAGTTTTATATCAATATTGAATTGAATTTAACAAAATATAGAAGTTATTGTTATTCATGAATCTATTTTAAATTTAAAAAATTGAGAATTTATTGACAATAAATAATATATAAAATAAGCATATTTGGATGAATATAAATTGCAATATTATTTAAGTTATGTCCACAACTATCTTAATTATGACAATAATTTTAATAAAAAAATATAGAAAAAAATTTAAAATCTACTCTATAATCTTAAAAAAATAAAATTTATAAATCTAACCATAAAAATCAGAAATCGATCGCCAGTCCGGTCCAATACCCCTCTTAAAACCAGGCACTTGTTAAATCAGGAGAAACCGGCTGAATCGGGACAGAACCGGGTAGAAGTTAAACCGGCTAGAACCGGGTTTACCAAAACTACATCGTTTTGGTATTAGAACAAACCCCAGCCCTATTGGTTTCTTCTCTTCGACAGACGCACTTCCTCCTCCTTTCAGTACCACTTCTCTTCAACAAACCCCTTCTCCTCGTCGACAACTCAACCGGCACCACCTCAATTGACACCATCCCATCGGCGCCACTTCATCGGCATCATCCATCCGGAAGATTTCCTCTTTTTCTTCTTAGGTTTTTGCTCTGTTCAAACGATTATTTTTAACAGGTTTGTTCACCCCCTATCTCTCTCTATCTTTCTGTTCAATTTCTTGGATATCTACTTCTGTTACATCTCGCATTCTAATTGATTTGACAAAATTGTTGTGACTAAGAAATAAGGTTGATAATGTTGAGATCATCCACAGATAAATAAGTGTTGAAATTAACACGAGATGAGAATTCAATTTAAACTAGTAGTATAATTTTTAGTGGAATAGTGTTGATAGAATTATTCTGTGATTTGTGAGGAATGATTTATTTCTCGCCCATGAACTGTGTTTTTTACCCTAATTATGGAGCTGAAAGAGATACGTAGACTGTTATCACATTCTGTTTTTGCCCAATTTCATTGAATTGCAGCCACCTATGAATTGAAAGGCCTTCTCCTGCAATTGTATGATTTGAATAATTCAAAGCCATGACAAATAAGAAAGTCATGCGTATGGCTGACCCTTCTGGATCTTCTTTGAAATCCAACACATTTAAAGACCACGTATCAAAAGAGAGGAATTTTAATGGTTAAAAAAGTTGGACTCTAACTCTCAATTTTTATTTTTATGAATGGATGTGTTATGCATTTTATTTATAGAATTGTTTAAAACTAAGTGATGAATTTTATTTGGTATTGATTTTTGTATTGAAATTTAATTTTCAATTATGAACTTAATGTTGGACTTGTATGTAAGATTTAGTTATGCTTAAATTGTTTTGTTTGATATTTATATTGTTATATGAATTATGTGTTATAAATTAGGATAATTGATTTTAAAATTAATATTTGATGTTGGATAATAGTTTTGTTTTTTAATCATCTTTATTATTTTTTTTCTGAATTTTTTAATAATTTTCTGCTATTTTTCTCATGAAATATAAAATCTGAAGCATATATTAAAGGGGTCTGCGAACCAGACCGGTCGAATCGGTCAACCCAGGAACCGGTCACAATACCGATTCGATCCCCGGTCCGGTTTTAAAAACATTGAATATAATAACATTCCCATAAGATTCTATATCTATAATAATTTGCTGAAGTGATCACTTGTATTTGACGCTACTTGCCCATATCAAAGTTGTAAAGGGTCAACACACCTTATTTGATTTCAAGCCTATGCCTTTTGACCTTTTTTTTTTTTTTTTAATTGTTATAGCACCTAATGTTTAAGTGTCCTTGAAGTCCATTTTGGGGTGCTCCAATATTTCATTTTTTAATATCTAATATTTTATTAACTCACATGACATGAAGATTTTTATTGAGAATAAAAAGGACAAAAAATTATTACATGCACATGAATAATATATATTAGTAAACGAATAAAAAAAAAAAAAAATCTATTGATATAAGTAGTGTTTGAAAAATAGATTGAATTATTAATTAGATTGATTAAATTGAGAATTAGATTATTGATTGGCTTACTTAATTTCAAATCGATTTTTAAAATTATTTTTAATTTTAATTATTATAAATATAAATATATTTTTATTTTTAAAATTATTTTTGCAATATTTTTAAAATTTTATTTTATTAGTAAATCAGTTATTGATTTATCGAATTAATCGAATCGAAAATTAATAAACTAACCAATTCACTAAATGATTTGATTTTAAAAATACTTAATAATTAATTATTGCATAGAGGTGTATTAAGATTTTAAATGTGTGCCTTTTCCATATTCATATATGATTTGTAAAAATATGATAATTGAATCTAACAAATTTTTAACTAATGCATTCAATAATTGAAATCTCAAAAATTATATATAATTTTTGAAGTTTGCTTCTAAATATGGTGGTTTTCTTTCTTCTCAGTTATCATTTCAAATTAATGCTAAAGAAAATAGTAACACAATCACAAGCACCTTCCACTCCATATATGATTCAATTTTATTTTATTATTTTTTTAGAATAATAAAAAAATATATTCATTTTTAAATAATCATACGACATCCACGAAAAAAAAATCTTATGAGTAACATACCAACATGAAATCGATTCTCAATATTACTAATAACTGTACATTGGTTCAGTTTCGAAATTATGATTTTATTTTTACTATAAATCTTCTTCGATGACTCAACATTTTTTTCAATTATTTTATGGATAAAACCATTGAGATATAGACATTTATTTATTTATTAAAATTTTAATTCAAATTTTAAAGCTAATGCTTAAAAAATAAAATTTAAATATATCAAATAAATAAGAAAAATATATTTATCAATGCAAATAAAATAAGATAATTTGTAAGTTTTTTTAGAAAGCAACTTGAAAAATATTAAAGATAAAACTTGACGTTAATTGAATTAAGTTTGAATTTAAAAATTTTAAGTCTTGATTCAATTATCTTAAAATTTAATTTTAGTCAAATTATTAATTTAGAAAATAATAGAATATATAAAAATTAAAAAAAGTTGAAGTGGAAGAAATTGCTTTCCCCCTTCGAAAATATATTTAATACTTTATCAATTTATAATTTATAGTATATTTTTATTTATGATTATATTTTTATTCATGATTTTAATTATATTTAGTAAAATAAATATATTTTACTTAGTTTGATAATTAATTAAAATAAATTATAAATATTTTTATTTAATAAAAAATATTCATATTTTAAGAAAATCGTAAATAATTTTTTTGAGACGGTGAGTCATAAAGAAACAGTAATTGCAGGGGCATCTTTCTGCATCTCGCCATGGTTTTGAAAATCGGACCAGATTGGCCGGTCAAATCAGTAAAACTAAGAACTGGTCAGTTGTCCGTGTTAGGAATATTCCTAACAAAGAAAAGGTTAGCAGTAATGAGGTAAGGAAAAGAGAGGGAAGAACAGAATAGCAGAGAGAATAATCAGAAAGGAAAAGAGAGATAGAATATTGGAGAGAGAGAAATTGATTCTATCATAATGAGTGGTCTCAAATTGGGACATTACATATATAAGAAAAAGGGAATAGAATGGTGAGCTGGACAACATGCCAAATGCTCCTATTGTCACCATTTAGGAAAAGCAGGAAATTTAACAGAAAAAAAAAACTAACTCTAGCTAGCTGTCATTTTAATTAGACGAGAATACCCTTATCTAATTAATTCTTCTTTCTACTATACTTAACAATACTCCCCCCATAAGTGAACTCTTGTCCACAAGAGTTGTAGAAATTAGGAAACTGATTGAGAATGAAAGTGATGTCTTCCCATGAAGCTTCAATAGTAGGAAGATGCTCCCATTTGATT
>CATIWR010617564.1:0-34097 GCA_949677035.1 Omphalea diandra | reverse complement strand
AAAAAAAAAAAAAAAAACATTATTAGACAACTTTCATAATTAAGCATGACATCAAAAAAAATATTAATAATAATAATAAAGTATAGCATATTTTTAATCTACAAAATATAAGATTTGGCCATTTAAGTGGTGGATACATATAATTTTAGATTAATATAGCCACAATATTTTTATGATAAAATATAAGCTAATCATAACATTATAAGGATTAATACATTTATATATGATAAATTTCGTCTTTTTGGTGTAATGTACATGTTTACTCTTTAAATGTTAAGAATATAATGAGTCAAATAAGAAATATTATGATACCTAATAATTCAATTATATTTTCAAAATATTGTAGTGTTAATAGAATTATTTTTTTCTTATGACGTAAGATTTGGAATAATCTATAATATTATTTAACTCAATGAATGATCTTTTTTTTTTGGGTTATTTAATTCAGTGGATGATTCCTTTTTTTTTTTTGGAATAGTATGAATTTTTTTATTTATGAATAAAACGTACATAATGATCTATAAATAAAAAGGTTCATAAATCTATTGCTTTTTTGAATAATATAATATTTTTTAATAGTTTTCGTTCAAATTGACAAAGGAATTCAGTATATTTCCTACTAATCAAGCTCTATTTAGTGGTTGTTATTGACTATGTTCAATTTTAATGTTTTTTAATGAGTTTAATAGCATAAATATCTGAAAAAAGTTAAAATTTACTGTCTAAAACTGCATCAATATAACTCCAAATAGAACAAAAATATACATAGTAATTCAATTATATTTTTCAAGATATTGTAGTGTTAATTGAATTACTTTTTTGCAATGTAAAATTTGGAATATTATTATTTAATTCAATGAATAATCTTTTTTTTTTGTTGATGATTCTTTTTTTTTGGAATAGTTTGAATTTTTTTATTTATGGATAAAAAGTACATAAATGATTATAAATCAAGAAGTTCAAAATTTATAACTTTTTTGAATAATATAATATTTTTTCAATATTTTTTCTGTTCAAATTAAGAAAGGAGTGCAGCTTCTCTCCTACTAAACAAGTTTTATTTAATGGTTATTGTCGATTATGTTCGATTTTGACTTTTTTCAATAAATTTAATAGTCTAAATATCTGAAAAAAGTTAAAATTTATCATCTAAAACTGCATAATTATAACTCCAAATAGAACAAAAAAAACATAAAACTTCATTAAGGATGAATATATATTCATAAAACACACACATACACACACTTATATATATATATATATATATATATATATATAGACACTTATGTTGTGCATCATATAGGATTTGAAATCATATTTATGCAAATCAAGTTACGTGTTATGTAAATAGTATTAATTTTAAGTTTTAAAAAGGGATACCTATTAAACACTTAAAATATATAAGTAAATTTATTTTGTAAATTCATAAATTTATATGATGAAAAATTTAATTTGTAAATTCATAAATTTATATGTTGAACTCAAATTATATTAAAATTTATTGAAAATAAATGTATTGAAAATTTCAGAATGAGGATACTGTTGGGATCAGTCCCGGCCCTAGGGCCCCCAAATTTTTTAGAAAAATTTTAAAGTGAAATTATTTTAAAAAAGTCTATATTTTTCGTTTTTGACTAATTTAAAAAGCTCAATATAGAAAAAAAATATATATATATAATTTAATATATTTTTAATTTTTTTAAAATATATTTTTTAGTTTTATCACTAATTGAGAATATATTTTTAATATAAATTTTAAGAGTTAAAATTTAATTTTGAAAAATTCAAATTTGGATTTGATAAAAGGAATTATTGGATTAAATTCCAATATATCTAAATTATTTTTAAAATAGCTAAAAAATATTTTGAAAATTTAAAATATCATAATTAATCAATTGTTATAATTCTTTATAACAGTGACGCCAAACATACTCTAAACATCCTAATCTACCTTAAAAATAAAAATAAAAATTGTAGTGCAGCAAGCATCTAAGAAACTAAAACTAAGTCACATTAATTAATATAATATTTATTATAGAAAATACTTTCTCTATTCCAAAATGATTGGCAAAATTTCATTTTCACAAAAATTAAGAAAACAAGTTAATTATAGTTATTTTGTATATTTTAATCTTTTTTGCTAAAATATTCCTATTTTTTATTTTATCAATATTAATAAAATATAGTTATTATTGAAATGACAAAAATTGATGATAATATTTAAATATCAGTAGTAAAATAATTATTGATACTTAAAAAAAAATTATTGAAGAGCATAATTTTTTCTTTATATCAAACTTATATATTTTTTTATTATCGTCATATTTTTTTTTAACACCATAATAGAGAGCAAAATAACAAAATTGTTAAAAAGAGCATGAGGAGCCAAAGATGCTAACTAAATGGGACTGCCTTTGACATGTATCTAAGCTCTGTTTTGATTTTTGGTTAAGTAAATCAAAAAAATTAAATCTCTAATTCATTCTCACAAATCTCTAATTTCTATTTTCTCTGAAATCTTCTTTATAGTATTTAGAAAGCATCTGTTGGTGATGCTATTGATGGACCCATTAGTTATCATAATGAATGTTATGGTGTTGAGAATTGATATTTTGTATGTTGTGGACCTCATGATGACTCATCTTGACATCAGACAGAGTTTTGAAGGATATATGTAAGACATAATTGAGATTACATATTAATCTTAATGTATATAGGAATCACCATTGCTCTAATCTCATGTGTCGCTTATCACCATCGTTCTAATTCCTTATGACTCCTTTCTCCTCGACCTAGGCTTTATAGTCGTTACCCTAATTCTCAGCTTCATATATGCTTATATGCTCAATAAGTATGATCTAATAAGTTGAGGGAAAAAGATTTTTATTTTTATTTTTTTATTTTCACTTCTCTCTATCTGTTTCTCTCTTTACAAATCTTAAATTCTCGCTTTCAATGATATTATTTCCTTTTTAACTGTGTCAATCTGCTATGACAATCAGCTACCGCATGTTTTGGCTATCCAATATCTCTATTGACTATTTACAATTGCCGAATATTCTTCTTTTCTTTTTTTATTTCAATTGTTCAACCTATAAATTATATTGGTAATGAGGTAAAAAGGTAGAAATTGAACATGTAGGTGATGATATATGATGCAAAAATGTCGAAATAGATTTACGCATGTATTTGACGCATTTTTCTAAGTTATATTTGATTTTAAATAATATATATATATATACACACATATACATATATCCTTTCAAATCTCAAGAAATATTAAGATAATATATTTTATACATCTCAATATTGTATATTATATAATAAGATAGTTCTCTCTATGCAATAATCCAAATTAAATGAAAAAATATCATATAGTAAATGAATGAAATTAAATTCAAATCCATTCACGCTTTATATATCTTTAAAAACATGAAAATCAAATAATGTAATTTCGAATTATTGATATTAAAATCATTTTTGCTTATTTTTTATTATTTTCAATGATGTTTTGCTATTTTGCATTTGACATGTAAAGCCTAGGGAGGATGAAAATTGGAAAAAAAAAAAAATTACAATCAGAGGGCAAAGATAATATTGCCATATGGCACGTGCCAAGTTGTACGTATTAAAGAACAATTTTACGGGCAGGAAAATGCAGGTAAAAAATATAAATTTCATTAAAAAGGAATGGAGGAATTCATTAGAGATATAATATATAATAAGCATAATTTAAATCTAAAATGAGTTAAAAAATTAACAATAATTATACAAAATATAATAAATTTTATCAATATTAGTATACTATATAAATAACATGTGAACAGTACTTAATGAAAATATTTAACTCTATTCTTATTATGAAAAAAAAAAAAATCATATCTCAAATGATACTAAAAAAATACTAATTAAACTGATTTTGGATTTCCTATCCAAATGACTTTATTCAATCTTATAAATTATAAATTTTCAAGATCTTAAATTATTGCAAAGAAAAAAAAAATCAATAAATAAATTCATCAATCTGTTTTCATAGAAAGTATTTAAAGCAAAATCACTTATAAATAAGGAAAACGAGCATACATTACCCAGATCCGTTTCATGTTGCCAAAAAAACAAAAAAGAAATTGCAGGTAGGTACCACAATAGCCACTCTCATTTATGAGTACTACGCAACACCCGCTTTGGCCGCTTTTCATTTATGCACCCATCCATATCCATAACTACATTTGACACGTCATCTATTGCGCTCTGTCCTAGTCTCACTATTATTCATTACTTTCTTATTACCTAATAGCCTTATTCAAAATAATTTTAACTTTTATAATATCACTTAAATTTTATAAGATATAATTTAATTTAAATCAATATTATTAATTTTTAAAACTAAATCTTAAGTCGCTTTATAAAACAGTATAAATGTTACATGAAAAAATAATATTTTTTATTTTAAATTAAATATTATTTTAGAGAAATATTATTATCTTATAATATATAATATTTTATAATTATTTATGATATTAATTAATTTTTTAAAATTTATTTTTTTATAATAATTATTTTTTTAGAGTGTATAATAATTTATAAAAATAATTAATTAAGAATAATATATTTTTTATTTATATAATAATATTTATTAAATATAATTTTAATATATATATTAGAATATTAAATGACATCTATTATAGAACAAGACAAGCAGTTAATTTTATAAATATCACATATCGTAATATGTTGATTTCATTACATTACGTGAAATCAATTTAAGATTTAATTTTAATAATAATATTATTAATATAAATTCAACTAATTTCAAGTGATATAGCATGGGTGTATAATATAAAGACGAAACGATTTGAGTTTTATTTTTTTTAATATACCGATTCATCAGTACCAAATTTATCAATTCTCGCCCAACCCCACCCCATCTCTCTCTCCATCCAAAAACTCACTAACATACAGCATGGAAGGCGTCTATGCGACCATGTACACCAAGGTGACCAACTACTGGCGGAGGACAGGCTACGAGAGGATAAATGATTCCACACGGAGGCGGAGGAGAAGGGCGGAGCAGGGCTCCACCAGTACTCCGAGGAGGAGGTCATGGCGTATCAAGATCAAGCCCAAGGTTAAAATCTTTAAAATGGCTTCTTATCCGAAGAAGTTCTTTGTTTGGCTCCGAGATGCGTATGTGAAGATGATGATGGGATTTGCCAACTCGCGGGGGGTTATTGGAGCCGGCTACGGGGGTGGGGCTGCTCCGTTTGGGAAGGCCCCACTTAAGGAGTACGATGAGAAGATGATAATTGAGATTTACAAGTCGTTGGTGGTGGCGCGGGGGCAATTGGTACCCCGCGATGCAGCCAGGTTAGGCTCCTCCGTGTCTAGACTTGCTGCTATAGTAGAATGATGATAGTTATTAGTAGTAATTTATGTTATGTATGATGTTTTTAGGATAATAAGCCATCAAATGAATCCAACTTTTATCCATAAATCACTCCCTAGAAAATTAATACTTTTTGTTAAACTTCCTGTAATTGTAAGAATTAGTATATTATTCAGTATGGCAATAAACAGTTGTTAGAAGTGATTTCTTCCTCCTCCATATCAACAACCACCCCCCAAAAAAAAAAAAATTAACAATTTAATAGTTGTTACAACCTTTAGTCCTTTATTAAACTTAAGTATTCTGTGCCTTTAGTAACTATTAATGAAATTTATTCTCCTAAATACTTATTTTGTATGTATGTATATCTTTGTTTTTAATGGATGTTTATTTTATTTATTGAAGACATTAAATCATTAAACATTTGATAAGATTCAAAAGGAGGGAAAATTAATTCTAAGTAAAAATCATATCAAGTGGGTCCATAAGGGAAAACTGCCAATTTGAGAGCTGCTTGCATCACTGCTGCCTTTTTGTCTTCTATAGGAGAGATTTAATTGACTGCTGACAAACCACAAACTTTTTTCTTTTTAAGCAGTGTTTGTGGTTAGATGCCCTGTATGGTCACGATGGATCCGCACTTATAATGTGATTTGAACCCACAATCTCATAGTCACAGGACATCACCCTTAACCACAGGCTAGCGTTTGCAACCACCATCATGTGAAATATGCCTTCACAAAGTTAAAGTATATTAGGTTATTGCGTTCATAAGTATGATCCAATTAATAATTAATGAGCAAAAATCTTGATGGGAATCTTTTCATGTACTGCCACTATACTGAGCATGTGTAATTTGCAAGGCTTCTGCCGTTTCTTTAGCTTACAAGATCATCTGCACATTGATAAGTACCATGCTTCGTGATTGAAAAGTAGTCTATTTTATAACCATCCATATTTATATCTTTTATCCATAAAAATACTATAAAGTCAGTACATTTCATCTATATTCACTTTCTTTTTGCTCAGGGGTGAGCAAAATTTCAAAAAAAAATCTATAAATCGAATCGAATTAATTACTGTTTAATTTTTTCAATTTAGTTTATATAAATAATTAGCTTAGTTCATTTTAAAAAAATATAAAATTTTCGATTTTCAGTTGATTTGTTTTTATACATTAAAAAATTGAGAAAATCAACTGCCTCTCTTTTAAAACATAGATTTCTTCATTTAACCCTAGCTATTTATACTTTCTGTCTTCCCTTTCTGACTAACCGCTCCCTCTCTCGGCTGGGAACCTGTACACGCGCAAACTGCTTTGAGCTGGGCTGTCCGTCTCGTTTCTCATAGCTCAGCTGCTCCCTCTTTCTCTCATCTCCATCATGTTTCTCATGATCCAGTTGCTCCCTCTCTCTCATCGCAATCCTGTTTTTCATGACCCAGCCGCTACGTCTTCATACCCACCATTTATTTTAGATTCTAATGCAGAACAGATCTAATAAATTCAAGTTATTTGTACAACAAGAGACGAGAAAACAATTAAGTTGATTTCAAGAAAAAAAAAAAAACTTCTTGTCACGTAGAAAAAGTAGGCAGTGGTAAATTATATTTTGCATTTTGAGAGACCAATGAAGGTGCGGTGGACTTGTTAATGAGGGTGAGGTGGGCTTCTTGATGATTGTACTTTTCTGTGTTGTTAAAGGTTTTTGCTATTGAGAGATATGTATATTGTAAATTGCGATCATAATTAGCCACCAAAGAAAAGTTTGTGTGCAGAGATGGTGTGGGCTCGTGGAAGAGGAAACCATTTTATTTTGTCTTTCCCATCTTTCTTTCAAGAAAAAAATTGCACTTGTTTGCCTTAGAATACGTATTCTGTCGTAGATCATAGTGAAATTCTTGCGTATTTCTCTTTATTAACAAAGATTGTTTATAGCTCAAAGAGTTTATTATTTGACTTTCACTGTTTCAAATTCATGAGACTGCAATACAGACACACAGATCAAGACACGTCCAATACAAATGGTCCATTCGGTCTATTCAGTTTTTAAAAATTTTTCATTTGGTTCGATTTATATTTTGTATTATGTCAGTTTATTTAGTTTAAATTAATTTAGTTCTTATGAATTTTAATTCGATTCAATATAATTGAATTTTCACGAATTTTAAAGTTGATGATTTAAATTTTTATAATCTCAATTTATTTAATTTGATTTAAAAATATCCTCAAATTGATTGAAACACCTGCTTGCTCACCCTTATTTTTATCGGTGTTTATAGTCCATATTCATCTTTATATTTATGTTGTCCTTTTTGAAAAAATATTTATCTTTATGTTATCTTTAGAAAAAAAAATTGCATTAATTAAAATAGTTACAAATCAGATACTCATCACGGTAGTTCAGTCGGTAAGGATATGAAATACGTGTGTGGTGTGGACGTCATAAGTTTCGTCTTCTTCCAGGAATTATATGAAATATTAAAAGAGGCTCTAATAATAGATTATTCAGTTTTTTTTTATTTTTTTGAGATTTAATCAGTTAGTGATCGGATTTTGCCAAATAGAATTTCTCATTATAAAAAATATAAGAAAATAGAATTTGTATTCTACTAAATAAAATGCATTTCCTTTGTAGCAAAGGTTTTTTTAAAAAAAAAGTGAAATAAAGATTCTTTAGAGAAGTGCTAATATAATAATATAACATACATGAAAGACTTTAATAATAATAATAAAAAAAAAGCACATGAAACATTTCAATGTTTTCACCTAGATAAAGAATTGTATATATATATATATATATATATATATATATAATTTCGAGCTGAGTAATTCAGTATAGAGTCCAGAAGTAGTTGAACAAGCAAAACGATGAACAGAAGGAGTGGCAAGCTGAAGATCGTGAAAGGCTAAATAACTATATCCTCTATATATATGATAGAATCAAGCCTTATTTTCAAGTTATTTTTGTACGAACAAACGAAGAGTTTCATGTTATTAAAACTTTTCTTATTTGATATATAGTGGGCAAAACTGCAGTCAATAATTGTGTAAAATGAATTACTAGATTTTAGATGCCCTTTTGTCGTTAACTATCATACCAATCTTCAGTCTTCTTCTGTCCTTTAATTCTATCTTTTCCAATTGCATTCTGATAATAATGGATTAGTACATAGCAATTTAGCTGATGTAATTAAGTTGAAGTCTTTGTAGCATTTGATGAGATATCAAATTTTGAGTTCCCCTCTTGACACTGTTACTGTACCCCGATTGGCCTGTTTTTGGTCAATGAGTTGTGATCACCTCAACCTTCACCACCCACCCTCCAAATTTATGTTATGACCATACTACCCAATTGTTCAACAAAAAGGTTTTTTTTTTTTTTTCCACCAAGAACAGGCTTGGAGATTTGCTAGCCACTCATTCTCATATATTTTCTTAATATTATTTTATAAATTAATCACATATTCTTTCTTTTAAATTATGAAATTTATTATTTATAAAATTAATTTTATTTAAAATTTGAGTTAAATTTATAAATTTATCATTTCTATTCTATCTTCATTACATATTATATATTATTTTACTCATTTTAATTTAAATTATTATATTTTTTTTAAATTAAAAAATTATTTTTATATTTTATGGTATTTATTATTATTATTTACATTTAAGAATAATTAACCTACGATAATAATAGATAACAAATTTCATTATTTAATTGACAGGACACATAATATAAAGAAATATTGCCAGCTAATGTCAACCATTGGCAGTGACGTGATGCAATGGGCAATGCTTTAATGATTGTTTGTATGTATAAAGATTATCTGTATGAATTATAGAAATCTATCGTCCAGTCATTTTTTGTGGATGCAGTGAGCGAGCATACGGAAATTCCATGGGACTTTTGCCTTGCGAAGAGGTCAGGCATCATTTTCACCAAATCAACAAGGAAAAATATTAGTAATTCTATATTAATTGCAGTTATATGCCGCTCACAATAATCCCATACTTAAATACTTTATCCCAATAAGTCACAATTAACTACTAATTGGTTTTTCCTTTTTCTTTTTTTTTTTAAAAAAAAAGTGTCACAATTCACTAACAAACACAGCTCCATGACCCGAACTAGTGTAATTTTATAAAAGAAACGTTAGGTAGGGGCTTTCAATGTTATATTAAATAATTTTTAAATTTTATATATTATAGTAAAATATTTTTATATTTCTATTCTGTTAAATTATAGTGTCATTCTATCTATTTTTCTTAATAAGTTATAACATATTTATTATCAGTTGAAATAAAAAAGTTAATAAATTTATCTTAAGTTTTTTTATAATTTCGAATTTACTCTTTATCTTTTATCTTACAACCAACCACTCTATTCTCAATAATCAAAGGACGAATTGCATAAAAAGCGTAATCTTTGATCATGAGGAGGGACTTCATCAAGAATCACACATCTCTCCTTCATAGCTTAAATTATTAACCAACAAAAAGCAGTAAGAAAGAACATATCACAAATTATATAAACAAAGACCACAAAAGATTAAAAAAAATAGATAAATTATAAATCCATTACTATTTTATTCCCAAAATTATCAAGGAAATTTAGTGGAAATCTATAACTTCTTTGTCTTTTAAACACTATTCGATCAATTGAATATACTTTATCAAATTGTATAAAAAAATTTAACCGAAAAAAAAATCTCAAGTCTCTTTGTGTCGAGTATGATGACAAAAAAATTCTCTGATATCCACTTTGAATCTTCATACGAAAATCTCATCAAATCTTTGGTAGCATTTGTGAGATCCATGAGCAAAGTTGAAACGAGTCAACATGTTCTTAATAACTTTTTGATCATCTATATAAATTTTGATGCATGTTTATTTTCTCACCTTCCTTTTATCTCTGTTGGAACTTGAATTTTTCTTACATCACTAAGTTATTGGACTGTTATAGTGTATATATCTATATGAACTGGATATCCTCTTCCTTCGAACTAGATTTTGAGAATGAATTTTATCCAATCTCATTTGATATGTTATCAAAAATATATGAATTGGACACCCTCTACTGTTGATTACCACTACCATACTCTACCATCCTCTCCAATTCGCAGTAAATTCATGATAATTTTGATTTGTTTGGAGATATGTTGTCCTTGGTTGAACAACGTTATTATTTTTTTTTTCATTGTGGAGTTTTTTTTTTTTTTTTTTTTGTTAATTGAGTTTATTAGTTTGTTTTATGGTTGACTATAAACTTTGTACTCTATTGATTCATCAGAAATATGTTGTAATGTTAAAGATATTGTTCTAAATGATTTGAGTTTTTTTTAATGTTATTTTCCTTGGGTGTTTGCACTTTTAAAACTTTTTAATCTCTTGCATCTGTTTCATTTAACAATATAAATAATTACTAACAAAAAATAAAAAAAATAAAATGATGTCATCATTGTGATTTTAACTATGGTTATATGATGGTAATGACATTGAGTGATAGTGAGTACAATATAAAAAATAAAATTAAAAATTTTATAGATTTTTATATTAATTTAAGAAAAATTTTAACAAAATGAGGTTTTATTCTAGTAGAATCAAAATTTAAGAATATTTTAGTATAATATATAAGAGTGGGACAGAGATTAATATAATGATAGAAAATTTAGGAGATAATAGTATTTAACCCTAAAAGAATACAAATTACATTTTTAAAAAATAACTGCAAAAAAATAGTCAAGTAACTCAAAATAAATTCCTAAAATTTATTCATACAGGTAATCTTAATTAATTCATTTCAAAATTCAAAAAAAAAAAAGAAAAGAAAAGATTCCATTAGACTCGGCAATAGACTAACCGAAGTTCATTGAGAGACCTTGAGCCCATAACGATTTCATCAGAATGATTTGGAACTACAATAGCCCAAAGTTTCATAATCAACTAATTATCCACTGGAGCTTGTGATCTATGGATAGAAGACTTCCAAGGAATTATGATGGGTAAGCCGGCATCCACCACGATAATAAAAGCTGGAATTTGTATAAAGATAAATCTTTTAAAAAGCATCAATACTTAAGGCCCATATATTTCAGACAGCATTTTCCAATACAATGGGCTTAACAAAGTGAGGAGATTAAAAATTCAAGTAAAGGGTAGATTTTCTCTAGTTAAGGTACTGACTAACCGTCTAGCAGGCTTATTATTAGCTCTGCATACATGTTTTACTCTACCATAAGAAAGAGGATGAAATCTTTCCCTTGCTTAAGCCAATAAACCACTAATCTCTCAGGGGAACAAACCCCCTGAATCCAAAAAATAATTAACAATTAATTTACTGTCATTACATAAACAAAAACTATTAAGATTGATATGGGTAGCAAAGATTGTAGCCATCAACAGTAATTGAGCCTCAGCATGAAGCTTGGATGGAACTGGCGTGAAACATGTAATACCATCTATAAAGCTTCTCCCTTTGTTGAGCACCAGGATATAAGGCCGCCTGCTTGATTCTGGATGGAAACTATTTAATTTAAGGTACGATTTCAATTCTAGTTTTATCACGAACAAATGTTCTTGTTGAAGTAAGAAAAATTTTTGATCCATACCAAAATTCGTAGATCTTAAAATCAAAGAACAAATATGATCACGAAATCAATAAAATTCCGTTATGACTTAGTTCAATCTTTCAGTTTAATTTAATACACGAACTTGAGACATTTGAGATGATTGAAATCGATTTGTAAATTCAGAAAGATGAAATAGTCTTTAAATCTCAGTTTAAATAAGTTAATAATAATGCGATTATGAGGGATGACTATAGTCTATATATATATATATATATATAGAAATAAATCAAGGTGTTATTAGAGAATGTTATTGTTTTTTTTTTAAAAAAAGAGTGATAATGACAGAGGTTAGCATATAGTGGAGAAAAATTATAATAAAATGAATAAAACCTTCTCGATTATATACTAATTCATTTTACTTTAGAATTTTCTTGTCCATTAAGTATTGGAAAGGATGCTTTTCTTTTTCCTTTTCCAGATTCACTTTCCAAGTGTTCTTTTCTTTTTTGGATGCGCAAAATGAAGCAATAAAAAATGCATTTTTGCTTCCTTTTCTGCATCGTCAAGCCGCCATGTCATTAAACCATTTCTAAACTAATTATGAGTCCGTCATAAGACTCGAAATATTGTTAAATGATGCACTAAAAGTCCATGTTAATAGAACAAGTGGCAAATTATTTAAGCTAATTATGGTTGTTGAGGGTTAGCCCTGCTTGAGACTTTGTCAAAGGCGAGGTATAATGCCGGTGTTGTGAGTCAGTGACCACGACTGACCACCCAACGGCTAAACTATATGCAGCAGAATTGCAGGCGTAATGGGTTTGGTTTTGAAAATTGAGCCGTTCATTTCTTGCCTAGTCAATTTACAGAAGAAACCACTCCACTTCCCAAGTGCTAACGGCTACCCCAATTAACGTCTATAATCTGACGCCGCCACCGCCACCGCTAGCTGAAGCGTCATTATACAATGAATAAACTAATTGTGTTTTAATTGGAACAGAGCAGTGCCTCTTCCTTGGCATTCCATGCAACTGCCCTTTTGACTGTCCGCTCCATGCAATTTATTTTAAAATGATCCTGAGATGGATTAGATTACCCCAATTCATAAAAATACTTCATTTCTTTCTTTTTTTTTTTTTTTTAATCGTGCAGTAAGGATTTCATTTTATTTTTTGGTTTGCTTTTGTTCAGCATATTTTCTCTTGAAATTGATCCGTTCATTTGTTTTTTTATTATTAAAATTTCATATGTTAAATCAATTCACTTAAAATATCCTTCCTCAAACGCTATCTTCGCTGATTATGTTGATGAGATAAAAGACGTATTTGTCAAAGCAGTTTTAATGCACAACTATTTGAGGGAGTTTTTTTTTTCCTTTTTCTCTATTTCTGCTTTTTTTTTTTTTCTTTTGTGAAAAACATTAAGGTAGATGTTCTTCGTCTTTTTCATATCAGAAATTGACCAGACTTATCCTTTGTTTGGAAACAAGAGAAATTGAAGGTATAGAAAGAGGAGAAGAAAATTGAGAGAAATTAAATTCTCTCATATTTGGAAGAGATAGAAAAAGAGTAGGAAGAGATAAAAAGGTGAAAATAAGTTAGTCACCTGAACTTACCATTTTTAGTCACCCCAAAATAAGGTGAAAAAGATATTATTTTAAGAAAATTACTTGCATCCTATCAATTTGTTTATTCAAATTTTAAATTTGTAAAGATAAAATTATAATTCAATTTTATTATATATATATATATATTATTTCATTCTCTTCATTTTCTCTCCTATCTTTCTACCATTACTAAAATAATAAAATCCCTTTTATTTTTTATCACAATATTCTCCTTTCTCACTTTTTCCCTCCCGCCTATTACTTTCCCAAACAAAGGGTGAACTTCAGAGCTATCACACCGGCCTAAGCCCCACACTCTATCGCCCTAATTTTACTTCTGTTGCAGGACACCAACACTTGAATGCGTTGGGAAGCTTACACGTGTCACCACCAAGATTATTGACTGATTATCGGTGTTGTATTATATTGCACAATGGACTTTCCACTTCGTGCGTATGTAATGCATTGGCGAACCGACCAGAAGAATGACTAATGACTCTTTCTCCTAATGACATAGTGGTTGTTGGATGCAGTCACTGAATTGATAATAGAGTGACAACTTTGTGAGGTGATGTAATGCGGCACATCCTTTTCAGGTCATTTTCCTCATGATGACTATGCCTTATGTTCCCTCAAGCAATTCTAGTACATAATTCTTCCAAAAAAACTAGAAATACAAGAAGATATCTAGGGCAAGAATTGGGTTTCTGTAATTTTAGCCTATAACAACGTCAACCCAATGTGAGTTTGATTGAAGGCTCCTCTTTTGCAAGTTCTCCTGCAATACTAGGCAGACATTTGTTTCTGATCTTGACAGAATGTCAACATAGATACAGTACTCGTCCAGGCTTTTACCTTGATTGTGCTTTGGTATACAACCTTTTTTTTCCCCCCTTTTTGCATCTAAAACGAAAAATTTTCATTAAATAAAACAAGTCATTGCATGAAAACCCCCTCAAACAAAAAAATTGTGACTAATATTACGCTTACACACAAGATATCTCTACTCATGAAAAGATAAAAAAAATATTATTATCAAAGAAACTCCACTAATATGAAGGAAGAAACTGCAACAATTAATAATAGTAAGATGAAAAGATAAAATTCATCTTGACGTTCAAAGATGTCATATAGATTGCACACAGAAAATATCCGAATTTCTGACATATTTCACAACCTGTTTATATTGACAAACTTTTTTTTTTTTTTGTCTAGTATAATAAGAGATGCCAGATTCGAACTAATGATTCAAAGATCTTTTGGGAAATATACAATTAGTTAAATCAAAATTGGGATGTGTTTTTTATATTGACAAACACACCTTGATAATAAGAGAACATAATTACTGAAAAAGATGATCAAATTTCAAATAAATCGCTGTTAAAATAAAAAGAAAGAGGATAGAATAAGGAGAAATAAATAAAAAAGCGAGTTTTAAAGTAGTTTTTAATCAAAAGAGTTCCAAAGAAAAGCAAAATCAATCATTAAGAAGCATAAATACTATAAATAAATGAATTTATCGAAACAAAAACTAGAAAATAAAAAATGTTCACGTGACTACCGGCAAATAGGCCAACTGCAGCTCTGCATAAAGTGCGGCTGCAAAAAAGTTAGATGGCAGAAAAAAGGAGGAAGGCAAAAAATTTATCAAGGGCTTTTTTCATATGAAAATTAATATCTAATTTTTTTTTTTTAAATCTTGTGGAAGGTATTTAGCGTGAACTCGTACTTTTTTTTTTTGTCAGATATAATAATTATATTTTTTATTTTATTTAATTATATTATTAGACTCCCTTGTTGAGTTTTTTTTCAATATCTATAATATGTCAAATATTATATTAAACTAGTAAAGTAGTCGGCGCCTTGCTGCTGGAGTTCATATCATTAATTTCAATTATTTATCAAACATATTAACTTTATGTGAACAATGCAATAACGATAGAATATAAAAAATAGTAATAAAAATTGTAATATATCGACTTATCAATTATAATGCAGTATAAGAGTAATAATATGAAGTGATACATCAAATATTGCGGTAATAGTTCTTTAATTATTTGAGAGTGTCTTATTCATCGGAACAACAGACAAATTCAGTTGTGCGCTCCATTGTTTCTTCGTAAGTAGTGATCGCAAAAACTGTATGATGGCAAATGAGATTTCATGTTAGTTATTTAGAAGCACTATAAATTCATTTAGTTTTAATTATTTAATAAAATTTAGTTAATTTATGCATAAATTTCAAGAATGTTGGAATATAAAATATACTCATAAAATATTAACATCACACAATACGGACCAAGAAAATTATAAGATATAAGCTATATTAAAAAATATAAGAAAAAACCAATATTTGGTTTATTAAGATAAAAATTTCCAACTCTTACAAAAAAAAAAAAAAAAAAAAAAGGTTTTGAATCTAAACACATAACACAAATTCTCCAAATCAAAATACATATGAAACTGAAAAAAAAAGGTGTGGAAATCCTAAAGTTCCAATTATTCTTGCGAAATTCAAAATAATATCATCCCTTAATATCGTTGCATTTTTATGGTTTCTTTTTAGAAACACAACAAAAACGAAACATATAAAATGAAAATGAGTGGGATGGGAAAAAAAACATTTAGAAAAGAAGAAAATTTTAGGAAACTGCCACCATAATGCATGAACAAAAGGATAAGAAATATAAGGAAAATTGAAAAGCTTACCGGCCAATCCCAACAAATCAGACATGATTACAGCTCAAGAAACAACGCAAGTGGATATAGAAATCAATATAGTCCATCAATCGAACTATAAATTTACCACCGAAACAAAAACCTAAAAATTTTAAATTTTTTCTCATAATCTAATCAGAAATTCAAATACTGATACAAAAACAAAAACATACTCACCTAAGCATCTGAAGGGACTGCTGCTCATGGAAGCTAAGACGTGAGAAGGCAGAGAACGATTTCAATAGTATGAGCAAGAGATAGAAACAGAAAAAATATAAAATTGTTGAAATAAAATAACAGGAAAAGTAAATAGTTATAATTGATTAAATGTATCATTAAGTGAATATTAGGTAAAGATAGCAATGTTCACCACCCAAACCTGATTACAAGCAACACCTAGTTTGTATTAGCATGGAAAGAAAATAGAATATGGATATTTAAAAAACCAAAATACCTAGTTTATATTAGCATGAAATCCATAATATCCTAGCTTTAATTGTTTTTCCTCCATATTTCTGCAAAAAAAAAAAATCACAGAATAAGATCTTTAAGGTTACAGCATCCCAGCATTATAGAGCTGATATTTTCTTCTAATTGAATCTGAACTTTATGTGAAAGATAACACGTAAATTATTGTAAAATCTTAAAATGATAATTCTACAAATGGGGCATCAAAGACTCCTACTTGAGAGAGAGAGAGAGAGTTTAGAAAAATAGGAAAATAAATATGCACACCCAAAAATGGGGCTGCCTTTGCACAGTGAAGAAAAGGAAAGGCAAAAAGAAGTGGCCAAAGATATCAATAAACTAAGCCAAGTAAATTATTTAAGAATTAAATACACATTATTGGGCAACAAAAAGATACTGATTTCATGAATATTAACTCTAAAAGAAGATTTTTTCTAAAATAAGGGTCAAGTTTCATTTGAGCAAGATAATGAAAATGAAACAGCCAAGAAACATTTCTAAAATAAGATTGCAGCAGTTTATATATAATATTTTAAATAAAACAGTGATGATATTTATCAATAAAAAATGACAGAAAGAGAGTGAATTACTGTCGAAAATGTGATTTATTTGTTGTAACACCCAATGGATTTAGAATAAAAATGATAAAATGGAAAATAGATATATTATTGGAAAAAATATTTAATTTTTTTATTTACAAATATATGTTTTAGAAAGAAACATCATATGTGTTTGGTTACACTAAAAAATGAAATGAAATTTTATGCTAATTACATAGAAAATAGATCAAATTAATTAATTCTCCATCTCATTACCATAATCTTTTTCTTATGCTAATTAGTTTCACAATAATTTTAAAGAAATTTTTTAAAATTGTTGTCTACAAGCTCTAAACTTTATTATATTTTATAAAAAAAAAAACTATCATAACTCTATAGCATTTACCAAATAAGTAAACAATTATTTTTTTTAATGATATCATCACACTATAAAGGATTTAATCTATAGTCAATATCATAACAATTATCACTAATTGTGCGGTGCGCGATATAATTATAATATAAATTTTAATAATAAGTTTTAAATTTTATTTTTTTAACATTGTTAATGACCATTCTTTTAGGTTGTTGGTGATTTATTTTTCTTATTTCTTATTTTTTATTATTGATATTTTAAAGATACTCAGATATACTCTTCTTTGAAGTATCTCTAATTTTTATTCTTAGATTTATTTCTATTGAAGGATCTTAAGATTTCGCTTATTTTTTATAGATTTTATGTTTTGTTATTTTCTCTATCTATTTAAATAGATTTATTTCATTTGCATTGGTATTATTATCTGATGGTTTCATTTTTAATTTATAGTTAAATATCAAATTCAAATTTTACTTATAAAATTAATTTACATATGTTGGTGTCTAGATTGATCTTAAAGAAAGATAAATAGAGTTAAATAATAATCATTGTTTATCACTGAGTATGATCTAATTCCCAAATCAAGATTTTGCTTTTGTTATTGATATTTATAAATTATTTTATTTTTTTATAAAATTATAATAATATAAAGATTTATTATTTTGATATTGTATTATTTTTTTAACTCATGCTATTCAAAAAAAAAAAAACATTATATTTATGTTTATGTTGATTCAATATCCATCTTCATGGGTTACCTGCTTTTTTAAATTTTTCAAAATTTTTAACTTATCACTTACATCTCCATTTTGAGAAGTTAATTATAATTGTAGCATAGTGCCAAAATTAGAAAAAAAAAAAAAAAGAAGACTAATATTTATAATCTTTAAACATAAAATTACTTTTCAATATTTGATTGTTTGTTTTTTTAATTCTATCTTTATTTTTTTTTTCATCCGAATGTTATTCGTTGAACTGTTTTTTTTTTCAATAATTAAAGTAAACAAAATAATAGCAGTAGAATTTTTTTCAATTCATAAACTTCTTTTTTTGAGGAAATAATTAGTTTCTAATTTGAAAATAACAACACATGTTTATTTTTCAACATTAAAAAGTCATAATTGAAATTTTTAGGAGTAAAATAGGATTACGCTTTTAAGTTCCAACAAATCAAAATTGAAAGTTATTCTATGTCTCATCTGTCACCTTAAAAAAAAAAAAAAAAAGGAAAAAACAACAAAATTAAATTTGGCTTCATTTACAAAAACATTAAATTAAAATTAAGAGCTGAAAACAGATACATACCTCATGTTTCAAGCTGTTGAAAAAGCCCTAATCAACTTCTTCAAAATTGAAAAACATGTTACCTATTATAGATAACGATATAAGATATTTCTTCAAGTTGAAAATTAAACTGGATAGATCATAGATTTCAAGCAGATACATCCTTTCTGTCTATAAATACAGTTTTCTGCTCAATAAGAACTTTTAACTTCCCTTCATAACTTCATAAAATACATTACTAACAGAATAGTATATAAACATATTTTAAAACTTTTACTTTCAATTTAAAAATTGTAATTTTAAATTTTTTTGATATGATAATTTTTTAATATAAAATTGTGACAAGTGATTATATTTTTAATTGACATAACAGTATTTTATCATGTAAACTAATGACAAGTAATTATATTATATATAATTATTTAATAAATGATAAATAATAACTTAAAATTATTTTTAAAATTTAAATATATATATATATATATATATATATATATATATAAGCACAAACATCTGCAATCCGGAGTGCATTGACTCAAATAGTTTTGGCACAATGACCAGCATTTTGTCACTGCCTTACGCCGAATCAATTGCAATTTCCTATTAGATTATTATAAGTAGGATGGTAATTCGTATGATATCTGTATTGAAATATGTGAATGATATAAAAAATCTAATTGAATATGATCCGTTCAATTAACAGTATCAAAAATTTTCAACTCTAAAATAAAATATATTTATGGAGTAAATTATACAACATGATCCATATAATTTGTTTAATTAATTATATCACAAAAAATATTATCATGTCATGAAATAAGAATACATATTTAATCTGAAAATATATGGACAAAATTTAAAAAATATTTATTTTAAATTAAAACATATTTATATATTGAGAAAAATATAGAGTAAATATTGAAAATCTAAATAAATATAAGGTTAGATTCAATTTTTTTTTATATATAAACACATTTACTTAAACCATATTTAAACGTGTATATTTATGTATTGTATTATATGTTAATTCATTAATTTTATTATATTATAAATTCATGTTTAATTGTGTTTATTGCAATTGAGGAATGTAAAGGCCTTTAAACTTATTTTTTTTATAGTGTAATAATTGGGTTAATCTATTTGTGATTCAAATTTATTTATGTCAAATTTAAACTCATTTAACTATATATTTTTTCGTTTAGTTGAGTCGCGTCAAAAAGGAATGACTCTAATTATAAATACATACATTTACATGAAAATATTAGTATAAAATGAAAATATTAGTATAAATTTTTTGAATGTAATGAAATAAAATGAAAGCCTGATTATATGTGGCTTCAAAAAATAAGTATCACTTAATAAATTATAAAAAACACAGCGGTTTATAAGTGTTTAACCCTTTTAGAAGGTGAAAATATAAACGAAGAAAATTTGCTTTAAAGGAATATACATAATTGGTTAATATAAGATAACGTGTAGATAAAATTTAGATGTAAAAAAGTAATCTTTTGAATCCGTGTTACCATAATAAATTTTTAAATTTAATTTTATTATTACTAAATAATTAGTTAATTAATTCAATTAATAATTTTATTAAAATTATTATCAAATAAATAAAATAATAAAATAAATTTACCAAAATTTACAATTATATAGAAAGATAATTATAATAAAAAGTTATCTATTAATTCATACTTTCAATTTTATATCACACAATTTTAAGATAAATTTATCAAATTTGAATGAAATAATTTTTTATAATCAATCAAATGAATAAAATAAAGTATTTCATAATATTATATCGCACAATTTCAATCTTATATCACTAAATTTCAAGATAAGATTTATTAAATTTAAATGAAATTTTTTTTTATTGTCAATCAAAAGAATAAAAAAAATATTTCATAATTAAACAATAAAATTAATATATAATTATAAATTGTATATACATGTGAGATAATTATAGCAACAAATTATCTATTTATTCAAACTTTCAATTTTGTGTAGCATAATTTTAAATAAAATTTATTAAATTTGAAAAAATAATTTCTAACAATTACACTGTAGCTAGATTCTTTTATTTTTATATTTAGAAATTTTTTATTATATGATCTTAGTTTTTATTTAGAATTTTACTATTTTAATTTTTAATTTCTTACTTAGAAAGTCTTTTTATATGATAATTAAAATTTCTAATGTTTTATTTAAAATTTTTTATATATTTTTATGATATAATATAAAATAATGATACATAGTTATGTTATACATAATTATTTAGCACATCGTAAAATGATTTAGAATTATTGAAATTAAAATTAATAATATAATTACTACTCTCTTCATTTTACAATAATTGATGTTTTATAAAAAAATTATTGATTTCAAAAAAAAAAAAAGAAACAATTATTTTATATTATCTGTCATTTTATGAATTTTATGCATAATTTAATTTTTTTAAAAATTTTATTCTCTTCATTGATATTAAAATTATTTAAAGCTACTCCTTTTGTTTCTTAATAAATGTCATTTAAAATTTTTACACATATATTAAATAGTTTATTTAATAGGTGTTATTACATATAAAAAGACTATATTATCATTAATTAATTATTTTCATACATTATTGTACAATCTAAAAAGAAACAATTATTATAAAAGAAAGGAAAATAGTGTTGAAAAAATTAATTAATATTCATTAATAATTGTAAAACTTCAAGTATTAAGAAATAACAATTTTTCTCAAAAAAGACAAATAATTTGAAACGGAAGAAGTATTTAATGGATTTTTTCAATGTGTAGAAGATAGTATATTATACTATATTTATTCATCTCAATTAATGTTAAGACTGTTTAATAACTTTGTTAATATATGTGTGTTCTCCTAAAGTGTCTATTATTGTCAAGCGGATGAGGCAGTAATTGTGTATCAAAATGGTTATTGATTTTATTCAATCCCTTATGACTAAAACAAAGTACACAAGTGTTTTATTTATAAAGAATGATCTGATATGGGCGTATACTTGGATCCATCAATTTTAGATCCGACCCACAAATGGGAGAGGTGGAAGCCAGGCTGGATCGTAAAAGGGGCAGAGTGTACGGACTGGTAAAATAAAAGATGTTGTCGCCGAGGACACGCTTCGCAAGGTATAATCATGCAGCAATATAAATGGACAGTAGTGATGCGCAGAAGTGCAGGTGCACCGTACATGAGTACGCCTACAGTCGGACATGACACCACTGGTGAAGATGAAGCCACGTGGTTCATCTTAATTGCTTGACTCGATAGCTGGTCTACACTAGACTGCACTGCGCCCCGTCATTGAACTGGGTCTGTTAAAAGCCTGATGTTTTCTGATGAGTTTACACTGGATTCAGGTACGTTTTTGTTTTTACTCTCTTCAAACTTCTCGATATTTGTACAAATTTTAGGTATTTTATTTACGTGTTAATAAATGTAGGGATAGATGACAAAGAATCGAGGATGGGGTCCATAGATTCTGCGGGACCCAAATCAAGGGGGATAATAGAAACAGGTCCATTAGTAGTGACTGTGCACCTAAATTCCCTATTAATCATTTTGATGAGCTTAATATTCTTAATTGCAGGAGAATATGCATTGCTGTATCAATAATTTTGGTCACTGTTTTAATTGCCAAGTTAAACTCTTCAAGCCTTGGTTGGTTTGTTTACATCATATGCTCTCTCTCAATTTTTAATTTCATAATTGAGATGCAATGATTTTTTTAATAAAATATCTTGATGTTTAACAAAGAAATAAAGTAGCATCTTTTGAGAAAGAAAACTTGATGTAATGAAAATAATTAAAAAAAAAGGCTATTTACGTGAAATTAAAAGATAGATAAAATGTGTGTTCTTTTAAAAGAAAATAACCCTTAAACTTTTTTAAAATATTTTTTATCCTTAATACATTAAAATAAAATCAAAGACAGTCAACTAAAGTATATTATTTTATTTATTTATCCTAATTACATGATATAGAGTAAAGTGTGCAATCAGGTCAAAATCGAATCAAATTAATAGAATTAAAAAAATTTTAAAACTAAATTTTTAAAAAATAAATCAAACTAAAAAAATAAATATGAAATTAAATCAATTTAATTGAGTTCGATTAGAATTTCATTTGATTTAAATTGAACTTTTTTAAAAAATACTTTTAACAATATTTTTAATATAAATTATAATTTTTATAGTATAGTTTTCATGCAAATGATAAGTTTATAATAGATTTTTATATGTTTTTAATATAAATAATTAATTTAAAAAGGTTTAAACTATTTAAATTTGATGTAATATAGTTTAAATTATTTTAATTTGATTTAAATTTTAATTCAGTTAAATTTAATTTTTTAAAAAAAATTAAATCAAATGAAATCTATCAATATTTTTTTAAAAAATTGATCCAAATTGAAAAGTTAAATTGATTAGATTTGATCCGTTCTTTTGAATTTGAACTGAGCTTTGCTCCACCTTAATATAGAGATTTTGCATTCAACTTTTACTGCAAAAGAAAAATATTAATAAAATGGCACCTTTCGGTAGTCTGTGTACTGGGGACAGAATATAGAAAAGCTAGTTGATTAAGTCAAGATGGGTTCTTACCTTGACAGATTCATTTTTTATTGCTGAAGTAAAATTTGGGGATCAATACTTCTGCTTATAATACGAGGGACGAAAATTTTGCTTAGTTGGTTACTTTTTTTTTTTATTAAGCAAATCCTATAAATTATATTAAGACGTTTTAAGAAATGAACATTATTATAGTAAATTGTTTTCAAATAATTTATTTGTACAATTTTGGTGCATAATCCATCCATTTAAGACCCAATCAAAATTACTTATGTATCAAGAACATGAAAAAGTAGAAAAGCTTTTGCATCACCAGAAAGACAAGGAGAACAAAAGAATCATGTTTTATTTTTTTAAAGAAAATGAGATGCTTAATTACGATTTGTTTTATTTGAGAGGGTGAGTAAAAGCTTATCTAAATTTAAAGCATGAAAGAAAAAGAGGGAAACAGTTGTAAGGGGTCTGTGAACTGTGAACAAATTTTCTAGGTGTGAGGCAATGATTGGAGGCAGGGCAAAGAAGAAACCTTTATTAAGTTAACACCATATGATGTTGATGCATTATCGATCCATCAATACTTTATTAAAGGATTAAGCCAAGTGGCTACGCTTTGCCTTTATATCATCAGATATTTAAAACCCAGCAGCCGTGCCTACGGCTAAGTTAAACCATTCTAATTAAAGATGAAGAGGAGAAAATTAGTGACCTGTGCAAGCCAACAAAAGTGTTGTGCTCTACTGTATACTGGTACAATAAAAAGAGGAGATACGAACGTGAATGCTTGAGTCGCAGTGAGGGGGTGTAACCGTAATTGTTATAGAAGACCAAGACAGCTGGTTCTCTCTCTAAAAACCTCTTTCGATGTCGCATATGCGCTTTCAGAAATATAATCGTATATTACTAAAATTAAATTTTGTCATTGGTTTTTTTTTAAAAAAATTTTTTTAATATTAAATCTAACCTTATACCATATATGCCACTACTAATACTAATAATTTTAGTATTATGACCGTGCATTTCTACGGTGAAAATTGCAATGCAATGCTAAAGCCTAAGCTGGAAAACAAACGCAATTGATTATCTCCTCTTTCTCTCTGTGCTCTCCACTTGTGCCTTTCTATTCTATTATTCCCCCCCACCTTCAATACCCAGTGCAAGTATAGGAAGGAGACGGAGACAGAAACAGAGAGCGAAGGGGGGAGTAGAGGAACGCACCCCAGCCACCGGGGCCTTATCCTGCGCCCTGGTTCAGTTTCATGGATATTTCTAGTTCCTTCTCTCTCCTTCAACCTCGCTTCGATCCCACGGCAATTATTCTCCTTTGAAACACAGCAAGAGATCGATTCCTACCTTCCCCTTCCCTCATCTATTTTACATACATACATATCTCACACTCTGGCAGACCTTAAAGGAACCCCAGCGTTCCTTCGATTCTCTATTCTGTCAGATCGGTTTGATTTCAAATCCAAGAAAAGGAAGAGGAGAGGATTAGGGATTTACCGCGGTAAAATGCTCTGGATTATGCGATTCTCCGGCTTCTTCTCTGCCGCTGTGGTCATGATCATCCTCTCCCCTTCTCTCCAATCCTTCCCACCCGCCGAGGCCATTCGCTCCTCTATCATCGTCGCTGATTCGCCCCACCGTTTCTCCTTCCGAAAAGCCCCCCTTTTCCTCAATGCCGACAAATGTGGCTCCACCCCCGCCAAACCCGGCCTCTGCGATCCATCTTTAGTACACGTTGCTATTACTCTCGACGTCGACTACCTTCGTGGCTCAATCGCCGCTGTTCACTCCATTTTGCAGCATTCGTTATGCCCGGAGAGCGTGTTCTTCCATTTCTTGGTGTCCGAGAGCAATCTGGAATACTTAGTGCGGTCCACTTTTCCCGAATTGAAGTTTAAGGTGTATTATTTCAATCCGGAGATTGTACGGAATCTGATATCCACTTCCGTCAGGCAAGCCCTTGAACAGCCACTTAATTACGCCAGAAATTACCTGGCTGATCTTCTGGAGCCGTGCGTAACTAGGGTCATCTATTTGGACTCTGATTTAGTGGTGGTTGATGATATTGCTAAGCTATGGACTACCAATTTGGGTTCAGGAACCATCGGTGCTCCCGAATACTGCCATGCTAACTTCACCAAATATTTCACCTCTAGTTTCTGGTCAAACAAGCGGTTTTCCGCCACTTTTAGTGGCCGGAGACCGTGTTATTTTAATACGGGGGTCATGGTGATGGATCTGGAGAAGTGGAGACGGGTCGGGTACACGAAGCGGATAGAGAGGTGGATGGAGATCCAGAAGAGCGAGAGGATCTACGAGCTTGGCTCCCTACCTCCGTTTCTTTTGGTGTTTGCTGGACACGTGGCGCCGATCGAGCACAGGTGGAACCAACACGGATTAGGCGGTGATAATGTGAGGGGCAGCTGCCGTGACCTGCATCCTGGTCCGGTTAGCCTGCTGCATTGGTCCGGTAGCGGGAAGCCTTGGCTAAGGCTCGACTCGAAGCAAGCGTGCCCGCTTGATGCGCTTTGGGCTCCATATGATTTGTACGGACACTCAAGTTGACTGAGTCGCATACAGGAAGAGGAGAAGGCGAGGGGAGGAGAGGACTTGTCAGCCGGTAAATTCACTTCAAGATTATTGTTTTGTCAACTAATTTTTAATTTTGGCTCTTTGATGTCTTATGTTTCGGCATTTGTTATTCTTCATTCTTACCATTTGTGCCTTCTTTCTCTTCTTACCAGACCTTACTCATTTTTTCTTTTTAATTTTTATAATTTTTTTGTTTAGTTATTGATAATATGAAGTCATTATTCAGGCGATTTGTATCTTATTCAATTTTTTTTTTTGTTATTTCTATCTCTGGAAATAAAAGAAGAAAAAAAAAATGAAGAAAGAAGAAGGGAGATATTGAATTTAATTTGATGTGGTTCGTCGGTTGTTGGATTTGGCATTTGGCAATTACATTAACATGTAGCAATTAGGACCAAACACTGTTAACAGAGGCAAAATAGCCGACCTGCAATGGAGAAAGGGAAACAGACCACAGCAGACAGTACACGTGGGAATGTTTTGAAATGACCAAATTGCACATTTGAATTGCAATTTGCATTTGTAAATTATTGCTAGTCTGGTTGGTTGTCGGTGAGCCTGTTTAATAGCTTCTATCCCCACCTCTTTACTCCTTGAGTGGAAGGACCCATTTATTTGTTTATCTATTTTTGTGCACGATTAGTCTGCAAGCAATTCGTGTTATATTCAGCTGGGCCTTTAAAAATGAACAGCTATAAATATTTGCTAGATTTTCTGCCCCATTATCTCGAATTACAAATGTTGTCAATTAAGGTGAGCAGCAAATGAGAAAATGAATAATAATTTTATGCTATCATCTACATTGTAGGTTGAGTGCAATGTGCAAAAGGTGGGGTTTACATGTGATGGTTTTGTCGGTTGTCCATGTTGGGGGTAATAGCTGAAAGGGACCCAGTGCATAAAACAAAAGAAATGCTTTGAATTAGGCATCGGGAGGAATCAAAGAAGATTGTGACGGTAGCGAAGCCGGTGGCTATAGTTTTTTGGATAGTGGTTTTTTTTTTTGCTTCGGTGGCAGCACTGGGATGATTGTGAGCAAACCCTTGTTTTTTTTTTCCCCCTTAAAAAATCTCTCTGCGCATTTTGGTGGCAACCCTTTTTCGCTTTTAGCATTGGATTTGCATATATTTGTTTTTCTGGATAGGCCTACAAGCAGAATGTATAACAAGTAATATTATTTAACTTTTTTATTGGATTTTTAATTACTGATTTTTTAGATTATTGAAACTTGAGAAGTTAGAACAATTAAATTTTAATTGTAGCATCCATCAAATGAGGGCCCCAAAATGCATTTGTCGCGTAGGAAATGTCCAAAGGAGTGGGACCGGTTCCTTCTGCCCTGGCATCACACGTGGCCACCCCGCTTAGGCTCTCATGGAGTCAGCTGGTTTGTTTTGTTACTTTCTCCATTTTTATACAATTATAACTGATTTTTGTAAGATTAAAAAAATTATTAATTAAATTTAAATTTTAAAAATAAATAATTAATATTAAATTATCTTTAATGTTAAATTAAATAATTTTAAAATTTTATATAACATTGATAATTTTAAATTGATAAGTATAAGGATAAAATTAAGAAAAAATTTTAAAATTTTATTGATTATATAAAAATGATAAATAAATAAAATTTTAATTTTTCTTTAAATGTTTAATTATATATAAATGGAAGAAATAGTTTCTTTCATGTATTTTATTTTTTCTTTGGGGATAAATTATGTAGTGAATTCTTTGATACACTAATCAACAGACATAGATTATGTGCTTGGACTGCCGTGGTGGCTCGTATTGGTAGCTTGCAGTTGATATAAATTAGAGCAATATTTGTGTTAGGAAAGCTGATTAGGACTTAGCAACAGCCTCTTAGCGATGAAATCATAAAACGATAAATGTGATAATGACAGATTTGTCGACCCCAATTATTGCCATCTTATTATATATATATATATATATATAAAATTAGTTTTTTAAAATTTTAATCATTTGGCAGGGATGGATGGTTCCAGAATGGAACAGCGGTGCAATGTTGTATATATGTCGCTATTTCTAACTCGATTATGCCACGTTGAAAATTTTCTAGCTTTTTAAACAATTTATATTAAAATCTCTTATAACAGGCTTTTAAAAAGTGAGATAAAATAATGATTTTATATGGATGAGAAATAAACTGAAACGCCCGAATCTATTATAAACTGCTTGATTTCTTTTTTGCATACTCTCCGTTTTAAAATATTTGATAAATTTTCTTTTTAATATGTTCTAAAATTTTATTCATTTTTTTTAGGATGATAGTTAATTAAATAAATATATATAATACACTTATTAATTACATAAAAATTCTTATTTATAATAAATTACTATCACTAATTTTTTATTTTGAATTTATATATTTAATAAATAAGTTGAAATTCTAATACTATTTTATTTAAATATATTACTTTTATTATCACTATTTTTGTATAACCATTTATCTACTCTTACCACTATGATTTGTGATCTTATCAATAATATTAAAAACATTATCTTATAAAATGTTTCATACTTGATAAAATAAAAAAATATTAATTGGGTATTTTAGTAATAAAGTGCCAAAAGTCCACAAAACAATTGTAATTAATTAATTTCCATAATCTGTGTGTAAAAGAAATTTTGTCAAATAATTTGAGACAAAGAAAGTAAAATAATTTTTATCTATAAATATGTATTTTTGATTTAATAAAATTTTTGTTTACCCTAATACCCTGGTTTTAAGTCACCATCTATATCAGCTTTATGTATTAAGTTTCGCAAAAATCTTTCTGCAAAATGTAGAGTTTTTCTTTCCTGTTTTTGTATGTTCACGTTGGCTTACCCATAAAAATATGTTTGGTACATTAAAAAATAGAAATAAAATAAAATTTTAATTATATTTTTATATTTGGTATTTTAATTTAATTTAAAAATTTAAGAATGAGATTACAAAAACTTAAAATATCTCAATATTTCTCTTATATATGAATATACTAAATAAAAACATAAAAATCCTAAAACACTTATTGTAGAATAGATTTCATTTTTTATTTCTTAATATAATTTAACATACCATAAAACTATTGCTGACAGGTTTCACTTTTCAATAATTAACTATTTTTACCACTTAGGTTGTTGGGTTATTCTAAAAATTATTTACTCATTATTTTCTTACTTGAAAAATTCTCAAAAGTCAATTAAAGTTTGAGAGATAAAAAATTATTAGTTGATATTTGAGTAAATTCTAATGAGAAATTAGCTTGAAAATATTGAATTTTAATTTTAATTTATCCAAAAATATTATATTAGTAGAAAAACTAAATTCTCAAACTCATGAAATTTACCTTTACTTTTCATCTACATAGAAAAATAGTCTTTTTTTTTTAAAAAAAATTTTAAGAGAGAAAATGATAGTCTCATAGTCATTAGAACTTGTAAAAATCTACATAAATAAATATACCCTTACTTATTTTAATATATAGATATATAATTTTCTATATACTTTATTTATTCAATTAAAATTTATATATTTTTTTTAGTATACCCTAATTACAATATAAACCAAACTTTAAAAGAAAAATTTCTTAACTATTGAAAAATAAAATAAAAATCATATTGTAAATTTTTATTAGTCACACAATACTTTATTTTATATGAAAATATTGATAATTGATATATAACATTTAATTTCAATAATTGTTGTTTCTTATTAATAGTTTATATTTTATCTTATATTTTATTTAATATTAATCAATAAATATATAGTCATAGCTTGACTAAATGAAAGCAATAGCTCTTATTTCATATTTAGACACCTTATAAAATTTTTATACAATTATATAAATAAAAATATAATTATATTAGAAATATAATAATGATAATTTAAATTAATTTTTAAAAACTTATGTACAAACCAATAATTTGATATTCTAAAAAAAATTTATATTTATTTAAATACAATAATTTTATATTTTTAAAATTACTCACTTAAAAATTTATTTTCCTTCAAAAAAATTAAATAAAAAATTGGAAATAAAATTTGTACCATCAGATTCTTTTCTTTGATAGCTTTGGTTTTTGCAGGATGGTTAGCCAACATGCAACACTAGAACTTAGAACCCATTAAATAGATGCACCCACACCTCACGTCTTGTTTCTTTTTGTGTTTTCTGAAGCTTTTGGGGTTGAGTCGGTTATTCATGTGGATGGAATTGCGTACAGTGATGTGCAATAGTTGATGTTTTTTCTCCATCCCTGGATCATAATACATAGGTATGGCAATTTTTATCCAGTCTAATGGGGAAAATCCATCCTTGATCTGACTCCAATCCAATGGAAAACCTCAGTTTCTCGGTGAGTAACTTGGTGAAAATGAATTTCAGATTTTCTGGCCTTTCCCATTATCATAAATTTTTTTCACTTATTTTTATTATTTATGCATAATATTTTATATTTTCTAAAATATAAAATCAATTATCGAATAATATTTTCTAAATATTGACTAAAAATAAATAGTGTATTAAAATGTATATTTTTAATTTATAAATTAAAAAAAATTAAAATTGGAAAACTTGTATCATATTCATCTTAAAATATAGAATAATAATGTCAAAATCCATTCAATTCCATGCTATTTTCATTTCTATTATATTTCATAATTTGATCAAACTAAGCGACCAACTAGTATGTGCAATTTAATAAGAAATTTCCAACAATTAGTTTACAAATTGTCAGTGGAACTATTTATATTTATATTTATGTTTCATAGTAAATGAGGGTTGCTCCATGTCTCATTTTCATGGATACGTAGAAGAACGCACATGCACAAGTAAAGCCATATTACATATATAGGTTTCCTTGGGTAGTAGTTTTACGGGTCACATCAAATGTGCACCAGGAAATGCTTAAAGTTTAAGCAAAACAAATTTGGCCTACACTATAAAAACTATAAAATCTGGCTACATGTGTTGGATGTCCAGGGTGACAGCATTTTGAACATGGCAACATAACATTTAATTAGAAAAACGTACCCTGGAATTGGTTCATCTTCAACATCAATTGGGTTCTTCAAAGACAAAAGTAGGCCTTTAGAATATCTTGTTAACGGGGCTTGTGCAGAATTTACAAAGGAACCAACAAGAGAAGAATAGAAAGCACATGATGCGTCAACTGCCTTTACAGCCAAAAACAGCCATTGGGTTAATATATAATGGGGAACAAAAGGACCAATTGCCATCCATCATGGTCCACTATCACAATTTGTTCTCCGCTTCATATGGTTGTGGTATATATCTTTAGGGTGTGCTACATTTATAATCTTTGCAAATCCTTGCTAGGAATGACACAATCTTTGCCTGCCCCATAAAGGGATTTTCTTCTTTGGGAGGGGGGGAGGGTCGAAAATTTAATATATAGAAGTTTATATATATATATATATATATATATAAACATCATTACTTAACTATTTTTAAAATATTAAATAAGAATATGCAAAAATTATTATATACATGTTATAGTTTGTTTAATAATAATATATTGAAAATCCCAATATTTAATAATCTATGGATGAAACAAATTAAAAGTGAGAAAAATCGTCTTGTCCTAAAGTTTAGTAGATTAGAAACAAGAAGGTGAAACTCATCATATTCTACCTCATTGGCATCCCCAATCCTGACCTCGACACCATAATTATGACGGTGTTTTTGTAAAGCTTTATAAAATTGAGCACTATAATAACATTTCTAACTTACTCTTTATTTAATTTAAACTCTTTATTATAAAAAGTGATTTAAAAAAATAAGATTCTAAGAGTATTTTCAATAATATTTTTTAAAATAAAAAGTATATTTTGGATAATAAAGAGTATCTCAAAGAATTTTTTAAATTTAAAAAGCAAACATATTTATTTAAGTTCAATGAACTTTTATATTTCACTATTTATTTTCTTTTATCCCATAAAAGTATTTAATATTAATTTATTTTATTTCATAAAAACATTTTTGAATATTGTGGGAAGAGAGAAAAAAAAGTTTTCTAAAAATAAAGTCAATAAAATACAAAATAGTAATTATTGATATGTAATTACATTTTATATAAAGAGTGGATTTTGGCTCTCTACATGTAGAAAGTCAAACTATTTCTCTTTATATAATTCGGCTTTCTACATATAAAAAGTTAAATTAACTATGTAATCTAAAATTTAGAGATAGAGAATGAGTTGAAACCTTATTTTATCTTATCACTCATTATAATAAAAAGTTTAGGTTGAATAAAAAAAGGATTGGAGATCCTCTAACTCACTCTTTAACTATAAATTATAGATTAGAGAGTGAATTTGACTCGTTACATGTATAAAGTCAAAATTTATTTTTTATACAAGATATAATTAATGCAATTCAGTTTTTCATACATATCAATAATTGTTCTTTTGTTTTTTATTTGTTTTCTTTTTTAAAAAACTTTTTTCTATCTCTTGTCACAAATTAACATTAAATGCTTATATGGAATAAAACAAAATGAAAATTGAAATATAAAAAACCTATTAGACTTAAATAAATTTATTTACTCTTTATATTTAAAATTTTATTTTAAAAAGTATTATTGGAGATACTTTAAGTTGGAAAGTTGGTAGTGCTACACTTCCACAAATGTAGCAGACTTCAATCTAATTTGAATTAACAAGACTAACAATTCGGAAACTTATCTATAACCATCACAAAGAAGCAAAGTAATCAATTTGATAAGCAAAAAAGCATGTGGTCTACAGCTGCAAGTAGGGGAAAGTGGTACAAAATAACAAGTGAAAGCCTAGCTAGCTATCATGATCCTGATGGATGGGACCACATGAAGTGAAAGCTTAATTGACAAATGAATCATTTCAAGCGTTACCTAGGCATGATCCGAAACGACTCCAAAATTACACATTTTAGGAAGGTGCTGGCTAGTTGCTCCTTTCAAGTGTTAACTAAGCGTTGCAAGTTCAATATTTACATAGAGAGGTGCCAGTGAGAGCAGAAGCAACAATCTTTGTACCTCACTCTTAACAGAACGACCGCTCAAATTTGATGTTTGTTGGCTCAAGAACAATCACAAAATCAGGAGAAGCATGAGACACTATGCCATAAAAGATTATACCAGCACTAAAATATCTCATGCTGTTATGAGACTAAAACCAACCAAATCCAATCCAACAGATGCACATGGAGTAATTGTACAGGGTAAAATTGATTTCTAAGAACTTGGAACAGTAAAATTCATGCCTGAGGGCCTTGATATGGTCCTGAGGCGCTGCTAATACACAAACTACAAAGATTACACCACTCTTAACGAGAAAATCAAATTGATTGCAGCGTAAACTAAAACTACAAAGATGAAGTTGAGAAACTTCACTTTTTTGTCTTCTGCTGTTGCAAACATGCCTATATCAATCAAGGGAACTGAAACTTCATGTAATCTTGGCTTCCTGAAGGTGGACTAATGTACACCCAAAGCAAAGAAATGATAATGGACAGCAATCCAGACCACACATATACAATGGTTGGGAGCTTCCCTCTTCTTCCCATCAAGCCTTTTGCGAACGGGTAGAGATGTGACAAAACCCAGAAGCTGAAGAACACACCTCCAAGAAGCCTGCTCCACTGTGGGAAAGGACTGTACACTGTCCTTGCTACTCCTACTGCAATGGCAATCATGTTCAACATCATTATTGTGACTGGAGGAACCATTAAGAAGCTCCACTTAACCACATATAGCTCAGCAAATTCATCATCCCCATCATCAGGTGTGGCAGATTTAGATGTCAATGTGAATGATATATCAACTCCTGCTATAACCTTCAATAGTCCTTGTAATACTGCTGCAGGATGGGCACTTGTTCCTCCAATCAACCAGAACTGTTCGTTTCGCCACCAATCATGGAGAGTAATTCCTGACCATTTGATTTCCAGGAGAGCAAGC